>CM038394.1:171471924-171544591 GCA_021498475.1 Saguinus midas
TGGAAAATCAATGAATAATGCAATTGTAAAATGAGTTTATTTATGGCCACTATTTTAGTGTATCACTTTATATATATATATATATATATATATATATATATATCTGAAATAGGAATCTCTCATATGTCACTCATTCAGGGCCTCATGAATACACTGGAAATAATCAGTCTACTTCAAATGGCTACACATTGAGAACTCTGTAAATAATGCACACTGGGGAATCAAGTCTCTTTCTATGCCCACTTATTCAGAGTCTCATTCAATAATACACACCTGGGGAAGAGTTAAGTTTCTACTTTATAGCCACTCATGTAGAGCCTCAGTGAATAATGCACACCTGTGGAACAGACACTGGTCTATTTTGTATGGCCACAAAATCAAACCTGAGTGAGTAATGCACAACTTTGAATAGTGAGAGTCTATTCCATATGCCCATTTAATCAGTGTCTCAGTCAATAATAAACACCTTAGGAATAGTAAATCATTACTTTATCTAATCACTAACTCAAAGCCTCATTAAATAATACACACCTGTGGAATAGTCAGGAGGCTATTTTATATGGCCCAACATTCAGAGCCTCAGTGACTAATGCATACTGGAATACTCAGGGCACTATTACATATGGCCTCTGATTCAGAGCTTCACTGAATAATGAACACCTGGGAAAGTCAGGATTCTATTTCATAAAGACTCTAAAGCCAAACCTAAAATGCACTCCTGCAGTATTCAGGAGTCTCTCCTTCCTATACTGAGCCTCATTGAACAATACATATCTATAGAAATGTCAGAGTGTATTTCACATGGCCACTCATTCAGAGCCTCATTTAATCATACATACCTGAATACTCAGAGTCTATTTCATATGGCCACTCATTCAGAGACTCATGGAGTTATGCACACCTGAGAAATAGTCTGAGTCTATTTGATATGATGGTTCATTCAGTGCCTCAGTAGAAAATGCACACGTGGGGAGTAGTCAAGAGGCTATTTTATTTATCAATTCATACATAAACTTAGTAAGTAATACACACCTGTGGAATAGTCAGGAGTCAATTTCATGTGGCCACTTTTTCAGAAACTCAGTGAATGATACACAGCTGTGGACTAATTCGAGTCTATGACATATGGCCACTCAATCAGAGCACTACTGAATGATAAACACCTGGAAAATAGTCAGGATTCTGTTTCATATGACCATTAGTAGCCTCATTGTATAATGCCCATCTGGTCAGTAATCAGGAGGCTATGTCATATGAACACTCATTCATAGCCTCATTGTGTAATGCACACCTGTGGGGTATCCAGGTGTGTATTTCACACAGCCACTCATTCAGAGCCTCAGTAAATATTACCAACCTGTAGAAGAGTCAGAATTTCCTTTCATATGGCCACTGACTTATGGCCTCAGTGAATAATGCACAAATGTACAGTACTCAGCAGTCTATTTCATATAGAAACGCATTCGGAGATTCACTGAATAATAAAAATATTTGGAAGAGACAGCACCCAGTTTCATATGATCACACAGGGAGAGCCTAACGGATTAATACACACCAGGGCAAGAGTTAGAATTCTACTTTATATAGCCACTCATTTACAGCCTCACTGAAAAATGCACACGTGTGAAACAGATATTAGTCTCTCTTAAATGGCCACAAAATAAAAGTCTGACTGAGTACTGCACAACTTTGGAATAGTCAGTAGTCTATTCCATATGCCCACATATTCAGAGTCTGAGTCAATAATACACACCGAGGAATAGTCAGAAGTCTATTTCCTACGGTCACTAACTCAAAACCTCATTAAATAATACACTCCTGTGGACTAGTCATGAAACTCTTAAATAGCCAAGGTTTCAGAGCCCAAGTGAATAATGCATACCTGGGGAATACTCAGGAGGCTAAAACATATGGCATTTCCTCAGAACTTCACTGAATAAGGAACATCTGTATTGCAGTCAGAATTCTTTTTCATATAGCCACATATTCAGAGCCTTACTGAATAACATACAACTTGGGGAAAGACAGGATTCTATTTTCTATAGCCACTCATTTAGAGCCGAACCTTAAAACGCACACCTGTGGAGTATTCAGGAGTTTATTTCTCATGGCCACTCATTCAGAACCTCAGGAAAGAACCATATATACCTGGGGAATTCTCAGGATTCCATTTTGTATAGCCACTTATACAGAGACTCACTGAATAATGCACGCCTGGGGAATAGTCTGAACTCTATAATATGAATGTTCACCCAGTGCCTCAGAAGAAAATGCACAGCTGAGAAATAGTCAAGATGATAGAGTCAGGAGTCTATTTTTTTATTCTTTTAAAAAATTTTTATTGCATTATAGGTTTTGGGGTACATGTACAGAATGTGCAAGTTAGTTGCATAGGTACACACATGGCAGTTTGTTTTGCTGCCTTCCTCCCCTTCACCCACACTTGGCATTTATCCCCAGACTATCCCTCTCCAGCTCCCTTCTGTCCCTCCTTCATTCCCAGAACTGTCCCCAGTGTGAAGTAGACCCCCTCCCTGTGTCCATGTGTTCTCATTTTTCTCACCCGCCTATGAGTGAGAATATGCCGTATTTCCTTTCCTGTTCTTGTATCAATTTGCTGAGAATGATGTGATCCAGATTCATCCATGCCCTTACAAAGGGCACAAACTCATCATTTTTGATTGCTGCATAATATTCCATGGTGTATATGTGCCACATTTTCCCAGTCCAGTCTATCATCGATGAGCATTTGGGTTGATTGCAGGTCTTTGCTATTGTAAACAGTGCTGCAATGAACATTCACGTGCATATGTCTTTATAGTAGAACGATTTATAGTCCTTTGGATGTATACCCAGTAATGGGATTGCTGGGTCAAATGGGATTTCTATTTCTAGGGCCTTGAGGAATCGCCACACTATCTTCCACAATGGTTGAACTAATTTACACTCCCCCCAACAGTGTAAGAATGTTCCTATTTCTTCACATCCTCTCCAGCATCTGCTGTGTCCAGATTTTTTAATGATCGCCATTCTACCTGGCATGAGATGGTATCTCAATGTGGTTTTGATTTGCATCTCTCTAATGACCAGTGATGATGAGCATTTTTTTATGTGTTTGTTGGCCTCATGTATGTCTTCTTTTGTAAAGTGTCTGTTCATATCCTTTGCCCATTTTTGAATGGGCTTGTTTGTTTTTTCCTGTAAATCTGTTTGCGTTCTTTGTAAATTCTGGATATCGGCCCTTTGTCAGATGCGTAAACTGTCATGATTTTTTCCCATTCTGATGGTTGCCGATTCACTCTAGAGACTGTTTCTTTTGCCAAGCAGAACCTGTGGAGTTTGATTAGGTCCCATTTATGTATTTTGGCATTTGTTGCCAATGCTTTTGGTGTTTTGATCATGAAGTCTTTGCCTACTCCTATGTACTGAATGGTTTTGCCTATATTTTCTTCTAAAGTTTTTATGGTGTCAGTTCTTATGCTTAAGTCTTTAATCCATCTGGAGTTAATTTTAGTATAAGGTGTCAGGTAGGGATCCAGTTTCTGCTTTCTGCACATGGCTAGCCAATTTACCCAACACCATTTATTAAACAGGGAATCCTTTCTCCGTTGCTTGTTTTTGTCTGGTTTATCAAAGATTACATGGTTGTAGATATGTTGTGTTGCCTTTGATGCCTCTGTTCTGATCCTTGGTCTATATCTCTGTTTTAGTACCAGTACCATGCTGTTTTGATTATGGTAGTCTTGTAGTATAATTTGAAGTCAGTTAGTGTGATGCCTCCCACTGTGTTCTTTTTGCTTAGAATTGACTTGGCTATGCGGGCTCTCTTTTGGTTCCATATTAAGTTCATGGTCGTTTTTCTACTTCTGTGAAGAAATTCAATGGTAATTTGATGGGGATAGCATTGTTTGTGTAAATTACTTTGGGCACTATAGGCATTTTCATGATATTCATTCTTTCTAACCACGAACATGGAATATTTCTCCATCTGTTTGTGTCCTCTCTTATTTCGTTGAGCAGTGGTTTGTAGTTTTTCTTAAAGAGCTCCCTTACATTCCTTGTGAGTTGTATTCCTATGTATTTTGTTTTATTTGTAACAATTGTGAATGGCAGTTCGTTCTTGATTTGGTTCTCTTTAAGTCTCTTATTTGCGTATAGGAATGCTTGTGATTTTTGCTCATTTATCTTATATCCTGAGACTTTGCTTAAGTTGCTTATTAGTTTCAGGAGCTTTTTGGCTGAGGTGATGGGGATTTTTAAGTATACTATCATGTCGTCTGCATAGAGAGACAATTTGGAATCCACCTTTCCCATTTGAATATCCTTTATTTCTTTTTCTTGCCTGGTTGCTCTGCCTAGAACTTCCAGTAATATGTTCAATAGGAGTGGTGAGAGAGGGCATCCTTGCCTAGTGCCGGATTTCAAAGGTAATGCTTCCAGTTTTTGTCGATTAAGTATGATATTGGCTGTTGGTTTGTCGCAAATAGCTTTTATTACTTTGAGATATGTTCCATCAACACCAAGCTTATTGAGGGTTTTTAGTATAAGGGGCTGTTGAATTTTGTGAAATGCCTTCTCTGTGTCAATTGAGATAATCATGTGGTTTTTGTTTTTGCTTCTGTTTATGTGGTGAATTACATTTATAGACTTGTGTATGTTGAACCAGCCTTGCATCCCTGGGATGAATCCTACTTGATCACGATGGATAAGTTTTTTAATTTGCTTTTGCAATCGGTTTGCCAGTATTTTATTGAAGATTTTTGCATCTATTTTCATAATGGATATTGGCCTGATGTTTTTTTTCTTGTTGATTGTCTGCCGGGTTTTGGTATCAGGATGATGTTGGTCTCATAAAATGATTTGGGAAGGGTTCCTTCTTTTTTAATTATTTGGAATAGTTTCAGACGAAATGGTACCAGATCCTCTTTGTGTGTCTGGTGGAATTCGGCTGTGAACCCTTCTGCACCTGGGCTTTTTTTGTGTGGTAGGCTCTTAATCCCTTCCTGAACTTCCGACCTTGTTATTGGTCTATTCATAGTTTCGGCTTCCTCCTGTTTTAGGCTTGGGAAGACACAGGCGGACGCCTGTGGATAAAGAAATCTATTCATTTCTTCCTGGTTTACTAGTTTGTGTGCATAGAGTTGTTTGTAGTATTCTCTGACGATGGTTTGAATTCATGTAGAATCTGTGGTGATTTCCCCACTATCGTTTTTTATTGCATCTATTTGGTTGTTCTCTCTTTTCTTTTTTATCAGCCTGGCTAGTGGTCTGTCTATTTTGTTGATCTTTTCGAAAATCCAGGTCTTGGATTTATTGATTTTTTGAAGGATTTTCTTTTCTCTATCTCTTTCAGTTCTGCTCTGATCTTAGTTATTTCTTGTCTTTGGCTAGGTTTTGAGCTTTTGTAATCTTGCTCCTGTATCCCTTTCAATTTTGATGATAGGGTGTCCATTTTGAATCTCTCCACTCTTCTTATGTGGGCACTTATTGCTATATATTTTAATCTACAAACTGCTTTAAATGTGTCCCAGAGAATCTGGTAGATTTTGTCTTTGTTCTCATTGCTATCAAAGAACTTCTTTATTTCTGCCTTCATTTCCTTGTTTATCCAAACAACATTCAAGAGCCAGTTGTTCAGTTTCCATGAATCTGTGCAGCTCTGAGTTATTTTCTGAAATCTGAGTTCCAGCTTGATTGCACTATGGTCTGAGAGACTGTTTGTTATGATTTCAATTGTTTTGCATATGCTGAGGAGTGCTTTGGTAAATCTTACTAAATTACTTTATTTTGAGCCTTTGGGTATCCTTGCCTGTGAGATGGGTTTCCTGGATATAGCACACCGATGTGTTTTGTTTTTTTAATCCAATTTGCCAGTCTGTGTCTTTTGATTGGTGCATTTAGCCATTTACATTTAGGGTTAATATTGTTATGTGTGAATTCGATACTGCCATTTTGATGCTAGCTGGCTGTTTTGCCCATTGGTTCATGTAGATTCCTCATTTTGTTGATGCTCTTTAACATTTGGTATGCTTTTAGGATGGCTTGTACTGTTTATTTCTTTCCATGTGTAGTGCCTCTTTCAGGAGCTCTTGTAAAGCAGGCCTAGTGGTGACAAAATCTCTGAGTACTTGCTTGTTCATGAAGTATTTTATTTTTCCTTCACTTATGAAGCTCAGTTTGGCTGGATATGAAATTCTGGGTTGAAAGTTCTCCTCTTTAAGGATGTTGAATTTTGGCCCCCACTCTATTTTGGCTTGTAGAGTCTCTACTGAGCGATCTGCTGTGAGTTTGTTGGGTTTCCCTTTGTGGGTGACCCGACTTTCTCTCTGGCTGCCCTTAGTATTTTCTTCATTTCAACCCTGGTGAATCTGACGATTATGTGCCTTGGGGTTGCTCTTCTTGCAGAGTATCTTTGTGGTGTTCTCTGTATTTCCTTGAGTTGAGTATTGACGTTTTTTGCTACGTTGGGGAAATTTTCCTGGATAATATCCTGAAGAGTATTTTCCATCTTGGATTCATTCTCCTCATCACATTCTCGTGCAACTATCAAACGTAGGTTGGGTCTCTTCACATAGTACCACATTTCTTGGAGATTTTGTTCATTCCTTCGTGCACTTTTTTCTTAATATTTGTTTCTCATTTTATTTCATTGAGTTGATCTTCGAATTCTGATATTCTTTCTTCTGCTTGGGCAATTCAGCTGTTGAAACTTGTGCATGATTCGTGAAGTTCTCGTGTTGTGTTTTTCAGCTCCTTCAATTCATTCATATTCCTCTCTAAGTTGTCCATTCTTTTTATCATTTCCTCGAATCTTTTTTCAAATCTTTTCTCAAGGTTCTTAGTTTATTTGCACTGATTTACAACATGTTCTTTTAGCTCACTGAAGTTTCTCATTATCCACTTTCTGAAGTCTGATTTCATCATTGCATCACACTCATTCTCTGTCCAGCTTTGTTCCCTTGCTGGTGAGGAGTTTTCGTTCTTTGTAGGTGAGGGGTTTTGGTTTCGGGTGTTTTCCTCCTTTTTGCACTGCTCTCTTCCCATCTTTATGAATTTATCCACCTGTCGTCTTAGTAGTTGCTGATTTTTCAATTGGGTCTCTGTGTGGACACCCAGATTGTTGATGATGAGGTATTTCTGTTACCTAGTTTTCCTTCCAATAATCCAGCACCTCTGCTGTACGACAGCTGAGGTCCACTCCAGGCCCTGCTTGTCTGGGCTACACCTGTAGCAGCTGTGCAACATTGAGGGATCCTACCAGGTTCTTCTTCTGCTATCTTTGTTTCAGAATGATGCCCGCCAAATGTCAGTCTGATTAGTTCTTTTTTTGGGGTGACCATTTGATATACAGGGGTCAGAGAGCTGCTTGAGGAGACGGTCTGTGCTTTATAGTAGTTTCAGTGCTGAGCTTTGAGCTCCGTTGTTCATTCAGAGATGTTGGGAGGATGTGTTTATGTCTGCTACAACAGAACTCATACAACTCCCCCCCTTTTTTTCCCCATTAAATGCTCTGTCTCAGGGAGTTGGGGTTTACTTTATGAGTATCTGTTGAACTGTCATGCCCAGCTAAGAGTCAGTCTATTCACTATTTGCTTGGTGGGGCTCCACATTGCTAGTGCGGGTCCACACTGTTGCTGTGAGGCTCCATTTTGCAGTGGCGTGCTCCGCCCTGCTGGCAGAGTCTCTCTGTTATGGTGGGTTGCCTCAGCAACAGCAGGCTGCGTCAGCCCTGGGTGGTACTTCAGTAGAAGCGGATTGCATCCATAGTGGTGGATGCCCACACCCACCGAGCTTCACTGTCCTAGATGCCAGCAGCCAAACTCTCAGCCCCGAGTGCCTTTAATCGCTGCCCTGCTGGTCCCAGTGAGGGTGGGACCCGCTGAGCCCGATCACATGACTCCCTGCCTCAGAGTCCATCCTCTCTCTCTCTCTCTCCCTCTCCCCAAGCTGAACGTTTGATTCTCTCACTGGCGCCCAGTAGCCTGCTGATAGGGTACTGGAATCTGTGCGATCTCCTGTGCCACTGCCCACTGCACCGGATCAGATAACGTTTCCCAGGAATCTCCAGTTCTGGCTCATTGTCCAAGTCCCGTTCAGTCAGATGCACATGCCAGTCTGCCTTTCTAAATCTCAGATTTCCTGTTTAACAGAATACCCAGACCAGTGAGATTTGTGCCAGGTGCTGCTGCACTGCAGAGCTGGTGGAACTGGATGCATGAGCCGGCCATGAGAGCCGGCTCTGCTAGCGTCCCGTGTCTCTAAAACAACTGAGACTTTCAATGTTCTGTGGGAAACAAAGTTCTGTCTGAGAAGTCAGCCAGGCCTTACACTCTGCACCTTCACCGAGAGCTTCAATCCTGAGTCACCTCTACGACGCCACCTTGGAAGCCTCCCTCAGGAGTTTATTTCATGTGGTGTTTCATTGAGAACTTCAGGGAATAATGAATATCTGTGGAGTAGTAAGCACCCTATTTCAGATAGCCACAAATAAAGCACCTTCATGAATGATACAAACCTGGGTGAAGTTCAGGAGTCTATTTGATATTTACACTCATACAGAACCTATTTTAATAATGGACATGTGAAGAATAATTCCTAGCCTATTTCGTATGGTGATTTCTTTGGAGAATCAATGAATAATGAACACCTGTGTAGTAAAATCGGGTTTATTTTATTTGGCCACCATTTCAGTGTCTCAATGAATTATATATATATACATATATCTGGAAAAGCCAAAAATCTCTTCAATATGGCCACTCATTTAGGGTTACAGGGAATAATAAACCCCTGGGAAATAATCAAAAGTCTACTTCAAATGGCCACACATTGAGAGACTCTATATAATGCACAACTGGAAAAGAGTCAGAAGTATATTTGTTGTGCTCATTTATTCAATCTCATTTAATTATACACACCTGAGGAAGAGTTAAGTTTCTCCTTTATTTAACCACTCATGTAGAGCCTCAGTGAATAATGCACACCTGTGGAACAGACACTGGTCCATTTTTATGGCTACGAAATCAAACCCTGAGTAAGTAATGCACAATTTTTGAATAGTGAGGAGTCTATTCTGTATGCCCACTTAATCAGTGTCTCAGTCAATAATAAACGCCTTAGGAATAGTAAATATTCTACTTTATCTAATCACTAACTCAAAGCCTCATTAAATAATACACACCTGTGGAAGAGTCAGGACCCTATTTCATATTGCCCAACATTCAGAGCCTCAGTGACTAATGCATACTGTTCAATACTCAGGGCACTATTACATGTGGCCTCTTATTCAGAGCTTCACTGAATAATGAACACTGGCAGAATGTCAGGATTCTATTTTATAAAGACACTCTATCAGATCCAAACCTAAAAATGCACTCCTGTGAGTATTCAGGAGTCTCTATCCTATGGCCACTGATTCAGAGCCTCATTGAACAATACATATCTGTAGAAATGACAGAAGTGTATTTCACATGGCCACTCATTCAGAGCCTCATTGAATCATACATACCCTGGGGAATCCTCAGGAGTCTATTTCATATGGCCACTCATTCAGAGACTCATGGAGTTATGCACACCTGTGAAATAGTCGGGAGTCTATTTGATATAATGGTTCATTCAGTGCCTCAGTATAAAATGCACACATGGGGAGTAGTCAAGAGGCTATTTTATGTAGCCATTCATACATAACCTTAGTAAGTAATACACATGTGGAATAGTTACGAGTCAATTTCATGTGGCCACTTATTCAGAAACTCAGTGAAAAATACACAGCTGTGGACTAGTTCGAGTCTATGACATATGGCCACTCAATCAGAGCATTACTGAATGATGCACACCTGGAAAATAGTCAGGATTCTATTTCATATGACCATTGTTTAAGAGCCTCATTGAGTAATGCACATCTGGTCAGTAATCAGGAGGCTATGTCATATGAACACTCATTCAGAGCCTCAGTGAATAATGCACACCTATGGAGTATCCAGGTGTGTATTTGACACAGCCACACATTCAGAGCATCAGTGAATAATACAAACCTGTTCAAAAGTCAGGATTATATTTTATATGCCCACTGATTTATAGCCTCACTGAATAATGCAAAAATGTACAGTACTCAGCAGTCTATTTCATATATATACTCATTCAGAGATTCACGGAATACTGCCAATATTTGGAAGAGACAGCACAGTTTCATATGATCACACAAAAGAGCCTAAAGGAGTAATACACACCTGAGGAAGAGTTAAGTTTCTACTTTATATAGCCACACATTTACAGCCTCAGTGAATAATGCACACGTGTGAAATAGACATTAGTCTCTCCTAAATAGCCAAAAAATCAAACCCTGAGTGAGGAATTTACAACTCTGGAATAGTCAGTAGTCTATTCCACATGCCCACATATTCAGAGTCTGAGTTAATAATACACACCGAGGAATAGTCAGAAGTCTATTTCCTATGGTCACTAACTCAAAACCTCATTAAATAATACACACCTGTGGACTAGTCAGGAAACTCTTTCATATTGCCAAGGTTTCAGAGCCTCAATGAATAATGCGCAGCTGGGGAATTCTCAGGACCCTAATACCTATGGCGTTTCCTCAGAGCTTCACTGAATAAGAAACACCTGTATTGCAATCAGAATTTTATTTCATATAGCCACATGTTCAGAGCCTCACTGAATAACATACAATTTGAAGAAAGAGAGGATTCTATTTCGTATAGTGACTCATTTAGAGTTGAACCTTAAAATGAATGCCTGAGGAGTATTCAGGAGTGTATTTCTCATGGCCCCTCATTCAGAACCTCTGTGAAGAACCATATATACCTGGGGAATACTCACGATTCTATTTTGTATAGCCACTTTTTTAGAAACTCACTGTATAATGCACACCTGGAGAATACTCTGGAATCTATTTATTATGAAAACTCACTCTCACAGTGCCTCAGTAGAAAATGCACAGCTGAGAAATAGTCAAGAGGATATAGTCAGGAGTCTATTTTATATGGTCACTCGTTCAGAAACTCACGAATGATACACCTGGGAATAGTCAGAGTCCATGCCATATGGCCACTGAATCAGAGCATTACTGAATAATGCACAATGGGGCAATAGTCATGAGTCTATTTCATATGGCCTCTCATTCAGAGCTTCAGTGGATAACAAACAGCTGTGGAGTAGTCAGGACTCTATTTAAGTAGCCCCAAATTAAGCACTTCCTGAATGATACACACCTGGGGAATAGTCAGGAGTCTATTTGATATGGACACTCATAGAGAACCTCTTCAAATACTGCACGTGTGGGGAGTAATCACTAGTCTATTTCATATGGTGATTCGTTTGGAGAATCAAGGAATAATGCACACGTGTGGAGGAAAATGGGGTCTATTTCATATGGCCACTTTCAGTGTTTCAGTGAATAATATGTATCTGAATAGTCAGGAATCTCTTTCATATGGCCACACGTTCAGGGCCTCCATGAATAATGCACCCTGGGAAATAGCAAAGAGTCTACTTCAAATGGCTACACATTCAGAGTCTCTGTAAATAATGCACACCTGGGCAATAGACAGGAGTCTCTTTTATGCCCACTTATTCAGAGTCTCATTCAATAATACACACCTGGGGAAGAGTTAAGTTTCTACTTTATATAGCCACTCATGTAGAGCCTCAGTGAATAATGCACACCTGTGGAACAGACACTGGTCTATTTTGTATGGCCACAAATTCAAACCCTGAGTGAGTAATGCACAACTTTGAATAGTGAGGAGTCTATTCCATATGCCCACTTAATCAGTGTCTCAGTCAATAATAAACACCTTAGGAATAGTAAATATTCTACTTTATCTAATCACTAACTCAAAGCCTCATTAAATAATACACACCTGTGGAATAGTCAGGAGTCTATTTTATATGGCCCAACATTCAGAGCCTCAGTGACTAATGCATACTGGGGAATACTCAGGAACTATTACATATGGCCTCTGATTCAGAGCTTCACTGAATAATGAACACCTGGCAAAAAGTCAGGATTCTATTTCATAAAGACACTCTATCAGAGCCAAACCTAAAAATGCACTCCTGTGAGTATTCAGGAGTCTCCTTCCTATGGCCACTGATTCAGAGCCTCATTGAACAATACATATCTATAGAAATGTCAGGAGTGTATTTCACATGGCCACTCATTCAGAGCCTCATTGAATCATACATACCTGACGAATACTCAGGAGTCTATTTCATATGGCCACTCATTCAGAGACTCATGGAGTTATGCACACCTGCGAAATAGTCTGGAGTCTATTTGATATGATGGTTCATTCAGTGCCTCAGTAGAAAATGCACACGTGGGAGTAGTCAAGAGGCTATTTTATGTAGCCATTCATACATAAACTTAGTAAGTAATACACACCTGTGGAATAGTCAGGAGTCAATTTCATGTGGCCACTTATTCAGAAACTCAGTGAATGATACACAGCTGTGGACTAGTTCGAGTCTATGACATATGGCCACTCAATCAGAGCATTACTGAATAATGCACACCTGGAAAATAGTCAGGATTCTATTTCATATGACCATTGTTTAAGAGCCTCATTGAGTAATGCACATCTGGTCAGTAATCAGGAGGCTATGTCATTTGAACACTCATTCAGAGCCTCAGTGAGTAATGCACACCTGTGGAGTATCCAGGTGTGTATTTCACATAGCCACTCATTCAGAGCCTCAGTGAATAATACAAACCTGTGGAAGAGTCAGGATTCCATTTCATATGGCCACTGACTTATAGCCTCAGTGAATAATGCACAAATGTACAGTACTCAGCAGTCTATTTCATATAGATACTCATTCAGAGATTCACTGAATAATACCAATATTTGGAAGAGACAGCACCCAGTTTCATATGATCACACAAGGAGAGCCTAACAAAGTAATACACACCAGGGGAAGAGTTAGAAGTCTACTTCATATAGCCACACATATACAGCCTCAGTGAATAATGCACACGTGTGAAATAGACATTAGTCTCTTTTAAATGGCCATAGAATCAAACCCTGAGTGAGTAATATACATCTTTAGAATGGTCAGTAGTCTATTCCACATGCCCACATATTCAGAGTCTGAGTCAGTAATACACACCCAGGAATAGTCAGAAGTCTATTTCCTATGGTCACTAACTCAAAACCTCATTAAATAATACACACCTGTGGGCTAGTCAAAAAACTCTTTTATATTGCCAAAGTTTCAGAGCCCCAGGTACTAATGCATACCTGGGGAATTCTCAGGACCCTAATACATATGGGCTTTCCTCAGAGCTTCACTGAATAAGGAACACCTCTATTGCAATCAGAATTCTATTTCATATAGCCACATGCTCAGAGCCTCACTGAATAACATACAACTTGGGGAAAGAGAGGATTCTATTTTGTATAGTGACTCATTTAGAGTCGAACCATAAATAAATGCCTGAGGAGTATTCAGGAGTGTATTTCTCATGGCCACTGATTCAGAACCTCTGTGAAGAACCACATATACCTGGGGAATACTCAGGATTCTATTTTGTCTAGCCACTTTTTCAGAGACTCACTGTATAATGCATGCCTGGAGAATACTCTGGAATTTATTTATTATGAAAACTCACACAGTGCCTCAGTATAAAATGCACAGCTGAGAAGTAGTCCAGAGGATATAGTCAGGGGTCTATTTTATATGGTCACTCGTTCAGAAACTCACGGAATGATACACACCTGGGGAATAGTCAGAGTCCATGCCATATGGCCACTGAATCAGAGCATTACCGAATAATGCACAATGGGGCAATAATCAGGAGTCTATTTCATATGGCCTCTCATTCAGAGCTTCAGTGGATAATAATAAACAGCTGTGGAGTAGTCAGGACTCTATTTAAAGTAGCCCCAAATTAACTCCTGAATGATACAGACATGAGTGATAGTCAGGAGACAATTTGGTATGGACACTCATAGAGAACCTCTTCAAATACTGCACGTGTGGGGAGTAATCACTAGTCTATTTCATATGGTGATTCGTTTGAAGAATCAAGGAATAACGCACACCTGTGGAGGAAAATGGGGTCTATTTCATATGGCCACACTTTCAGTGTTTCAGTGAATAATATGTGTATCTGAATAGTCAGGAATCTCTTTCATATGGCCACTCATTCAGGGCCTCCATGAATAATGCACCCCTGGGAAATAGCAAAGAGTCTACTTCAAATGGCTACACTTTCAGAGTCCCTGTAAATAATGCACACCTGGGCAATAGACAGGAGTCTCTTTTTATGCCCACTTATTCAGAGTCTCATTCAATAATACACACCTGGGGAAGAGTTAAGAGTCTACTTCATATAGCCACTCATTTAGAGCCTCAGTGAATAATGCACACCAGGGTAATAGTCTGGAGCCTCTTTCATATGGCCACTGATTCAGTGCTCACTGAATGATACACACCTGGGTAATCATCAGGATTCTATTCCATACTACCACTCATTCAGAGCCTTATTGAATAATACACAATGGGGCAATAGTCAGGTGTCTATTTGATATGGCCTCTCATTCAGAGCTTCAGTGAATAATGCACACGTGAAATAGACATTAGTCTCTTAAATGGCCACAAAATCAAACCTGAGTGAGTAATGCACAACTTTGGAATAGTCAGTAGTCTATTCCATATGCCCACATATTCAGAGTCTCATTCAATAATACACACCTGGGGAATAGTCAGAGTCTATTTCATATGGCCACTCATTCAGAGCCTTACTGAATAATGCACACCTGGGGAATAGTCAGGAGTCTATTTTATATGACCTCTCATTCAGAGCTTCACTGAATAATGCACCTGGGGAATAGTCTGGAGTCTATTTGTTATGGCAACTCATTCAGAGAATTACTGAATAATATACACCTGTTTAATAGTCAGAAGTCTCTTTCCTATGGTCACTCATTGAGAGTTTCACTAAATGTACACTGGGGGAAATAGTCAGCATTCCTTTTTATCCCCTCATTCAGAATCTCACTGAATAATGCACACCTGTGAAATAATCAGGAGACAATTTCATGTGGCCTCTCATTCGGAGTGTCACTGAACTATGTGGAGTAGTCAGGAATCTATTTCATGTAGACACATATTCAGAGCCTCAGTGAATAATACACACCTGTGGGATAGTAAGGAATCTCATTAATATGGTCATATGTTCTGAGCCTCACAGAAAAATACACACCTGAAGAATAATTTGAAGTCCATTTCTGATAAATATTCAGAGCCTCGGTGAATAATGCACACCTGTGGTGTAGCCAGGATTCTATTACATTTGGACACTCATTCATAGCCTCAGTTCATAATATGCACCTGTGGAATAGTCAGAGTCCATGCCATATGGCCACTCAATCAGAGCATTACTGAATAATGCACAATGGGGCAATAGTCAGGAGTCTATTTCATATGGCCTCTCATTCAGAGCTTCAGTGAATAATGAACAGCTGTGGAGTAGTACGCACCCTGTTTAAAATAGTCACAAATTAAACACCTTCCTGAATGATACAAACCTGGGTGAAGTTCAGGAGTCTATTTGATATGGACACTCATACAGAACCTATTTTAAGAATGGACATGTGAAGAATAATCACTAGCTATTTCATATGGTGATTCCTTTGGAGAATCAATGATTAGTGAACACCTGTGGAGTAAAATCGAGTTTATTTCATTTGGCCACCATTTCAGTGTCTCAATGAAATATATATATCTGATATAGCCAGGAATCTCTTTCATATGGCCACTCATTCAGAGCCTCAGTGAATAATGCACACCTGGGGAATAGTCAGAGTCTATTTCATATGGCCACTCATTCAGAGCCTCAGTGAATAATGCACACCTGTGGAATAGTCAGAGTCTATTTCATATGGCCACTCATTCAGAGCCTCATTAAATAATACACACCTGGGAAGAGTTAAGATTCTACTTCATATAGCCACTCATTTAGAGCCTCAGTGAATAATGCACAATGGGGCAATAGTCAGGTGTCTATTTGATATGGCCTCTCATTCAGAGCTTCACTGAATAATACACACCTGGGAATCATCAGGATTCTATTCCATACTACCACTCATTCAGAGCCTTACTGAATAATGCAAAGTGGGGCAATAATCAGGACTTTATTTTATGTGGCGTCTCATTAAGAGCTTCAGTGAATAATGAACAGCTGTGGAGTAGTACGCACCCTGTTTAAAATAGTCACAAATTAAACACCTTCCTGAATGATACAATCCTGGGTGAATTTCAGGATTCTCTTTGATATGGACACTCATACAGAACCTATTTTAAGAATGGACATGTGAAGAATAATCACTAGCGTATTTCGTATGGTGATTCCTTTGGAGAATCAATGATTAGTGAACACCTGTGGAGTAAAATCGAGTTTATTTCATTTGGCCACCATTTCAGTGTCTCAATGAAATATATATATGTCTGATATAGCCAGGAATCTCTTCCATATGACCACTCGTTTAGGACCTCAGTGAATAATACACCCCT
Organism: Saguinus midas; assembly: GCA_021498475.1. Classification (NCBI taxonomy): domain Eukaryota; kingdom Metazoa; phylum Chordata; class Mammalia; order Primates; family Cebidae; genus Saguinus; species Saguinus midas. The sequence goes on from CM038394.1 coordinate 171,488,461, forward strand.
GGAAAATAATCAAGTGTCTACTTCAAATGGCCACATATTGAGAGACACTCTATGTAATGCACAACGGGGGAATAGTCAGGAGTCTCTTTCTTGTGCCCACTTTTTCAATCTCATTCAACAATACACACCTGGGGAAGAGTTAAGATTCTAATTTATATAGCCACTTATTTAGAGCCTCAGTGAATAATGCACACCTGTGGAAAAGACACTGATCTTTTTCGTGTGGCCACAAAATCCAAACCTGAGTGAGTAATGCACAACTTTGGAATACTGAGGACTCTATTCCATATGCCCACATATTCAGAGTCTGAGTCAATAATACACACCTGGGAATAGTCAGAGTCTATTTCATATGGCCACTCATTCAGAGATTCACTGAATAATGCACAATGGGGCAATAGTCAGGAGTCTATTTCATATGGCCACTCATTCAGAGATTCACTGAATAATGCACACCTGTGGAATAGTCAGGAGTCAATTTCATGTGGCCTCTCATTCAGAGCTTCACTGAATAATGAACAGCTGTGGAGTAGTCAGGAATCTATTTCATGTAGACACATATTCAGAGCCTCAGTGAATAATACACACCTGTGGGATAGTAAGGAATCTCATTAATATGGTCATATGTTCTGAGCCTCACAGAAAATACACACCTGAAGAATAATTTGAAGTCCATTTCTGATAAATATTCAGAGCCTCGGTGAATAATGCACACCTGTGGTGTAGCCAGGATTCTATTACATTTGGCCACACTTTCAGTGTTTCAGTGAATAATGCACCTGGGGAATACTCAGGACGCTAATACATATGGCCTTTCCTCAGAGCTTCACTGAATAAGGAACACCTGTATTGCAGTCAGAATTCTATTTCATATGGCCACTGATTCAGAGCCTCACTGAATAACATACAATTTGGAAAGAGGATTCTATTTCATATGGCCACTCATTCAGAGATTCACTGAATAATACACACCTGGGGAATAGTCAGGAGTCTATTTCATATGGCCACTCATTCAGAACCTCAGAACCATATATACCTGGGGAATACTCAGGATTCTATTTTGTATAGAATTTTTCAGAGACTCACTGAATAATGCACACCTGGGGAATAGTCTGAGTCTATTTGATATGATGGCTCATTCAGTGCCTCAGTAGAAAATGCACAGCTGAGAAATAGTCAAGAGGATATAGTCAGGAGTCTATTTTATATGGTCACTGTTCAAACTCACTGAATGATACACACCTGGGAATAGTCAGAGTCCATGCCATATGGCCACTGAATCAGAGCATTACTGAATAATGCACAAATGTACAGTACTCAGCAGTCTATTTCATATAGCCACTCATTCAGAGATTCACTGAATAATACACACCTGTGGAGTGTCAGGAGTCTATTTCATATGGCCACTCATTCAGAGCCTCAGTGAATAATGCACACCTGGGGAATACTCAGGATTCTATTTCATATGGCCACTCATTCAGAGCCTCAGTGAATAATACACACCTGTGGAATAGTCAGGAGTCTATTTCATATGGCCACTCATTCAGAGCCTCAGTGAATAATACACACCTGGGGAATAGTCAGGAGTCTATTTCATATGGCCACTCATTCAGAGATTCACTGAATAATACACACCTGGGGAATAGTCAGGAGTCTATTTCATATGGCCACACTTTCAGTGTTTCAGTGAATAATACACACCTGGGGAATACTCAGGATTCTATTTTGTATAGCCACTCATTCAGAGATTCACTGAATAATGCACACCTGTGGAATAGTCAGGAGTCTATTTCATATGGCCACTCATTCAGAGATTCACTGAATAATACACACCTGTGGAATAGTCAGGAGTCTATTTCATATAGCCATTCAGAGCCTCAGTGAATAATAATACAACTGTGGATAGTAATCTTTATGGTCATATGTTCTGAGTCAGAAAAATACACACCTGAAGAATAATTTGAAGTCCATTATTCAGAGCCTCGGTGAATGCACACCTGTGGTGTAGAGATTCTATTCATTTGGACACTCATTCACAGCCTCAGTTCATAATATGCACCTGTGGAACAGTGGAGTCTTTCATATATGGCCACTCAGAGAATCAGTGAATAAAACACATATGAGGAATACTGTGAATATTAGAGTCTATTTCATATGGCCACTCAGAGCCTCAGTGAATAATGCACATTGTAATAGTAAGATCTGTTTCATGACCACTGATCAGTATCTCACTGAATGATACACAGGGAATCATCAGGATTCTATCCATGGACCACTCATTCAGAGCCTTATGAATAATGCAAATAATAATCAGGACTTTATTTCATATGCTCATTAAGAGCTTCAGTGAATAATGAACACTGTGGAGTAGTCATGTTTAAAATAGCCAAATTAAACACCTTCCTGAAATACAACCTGGGTGAATTTCAGGATTCTTTGATATGGACACCATACAGAACCTATTTTGAATGGACATGAAGAATAATCACTAGATTTCTATGTGATTCCTTTGGAGAATCAATGATATGAACACCTGTGAGTAAATCGAGTTATTTCATTTGGCCACCATTTCAGTGTCTCAATGAATATATATGTCTATATAAGGAATCTCTTCATATGCCACTGTTAGCCTCAGTGAATAATACACAGGAGTACTCAAATGGCCACATTATAGACACTCTGAAATGCACAATTGGAAGACAGAGTCTCTTTCTTGTCCACTTTTTTCAATTATCAACAATACACCTGAAGAGTTAAGTTCTATTTATATAGCCACTATTTAGAGCCTCAGTGAATAATGCACACCTGTGGAAAAGACACTGATCTTTTCTGTGGCCACAAAATCAAACCTGAGTGAGTAATGCACAACTTTGGAATAGTGAGGAGTCTATTCCATATGCCATTAATCAGTTCAGTCAATAATAAACACTGGAATAGAAATCTATTTATCTAATCACTCAAAGCCTCATTAAATACACACCTGAATAGTCAGAGGCTATTTTATATGGCCAACATTCAGAGCCTCAGTGACTAATGTACCGGGAATCAGGACACTATTATATGGCCTCTGATTCAGAGCTTCACTGAATAATGAACACTGAAAGTCATTTCATGATACCTATCAGAACCCATAATAACATTCCTGAGTTTGTAGTATGGCCACTGATTCAGAGCCTCATTGATAATACATCTGGTCAGTAATCAGGAGGCTATGTCATTTGAACACTCATTCAGAGCCTCAGTGAGTAATGCACACCTGGAGTATCCAGGTGTGTATTTCACATCCACATTCAGAGCCTCAGTGAATAATACAAACCTGTGAAGAGTCAGGATTCCATTTCATATGGCACTGACTTATAGCCTCAGTGAATAATAAATGTACAGTACTCATCAGTCTATTTCAGATATGATTCAGAGATTCACTGAATAATACCAATATTTGGAAGAGACAGCACCCAGTTTCATATGATCACACAAGGAGAGCCTAACAGTAATACACTGGGAAGAGTTAGAAGTCTACTATATAGCCACACATTACAGCCTCAGTGAATAATGCACATGTGTGAAATAGACATTAGTCTCTTTAAATGGCCAAAATCAAACCTGAGAGTAATATACAACTTGAATAGTCAGTAGTCTATTCCATATGCCCATATTCAGAGTCTGAGTCAATAATACACCCAGGAATAGTCAGAAGTCTATTTCTATGGTCACTAACTCAAAACCTCATTAAATAATACACCTGTGGACTAGTCAAAAACTCTTTATATAAAAGCCAGAGCCCCAGTGAATAATGCATACCTGGGGAATCAGGACCCTAATACATATGGCTTCTCAGAGCTTCACTGAATAAGGAACACCTGTATTGCAATCAGAATTCTATTTCATATAGCCACATTCAGAGCCTCACTGAATAACATACAACTTGGGGAAAGAGAGGATCTATTTTGTATATGACTCATTTAGAGCGAACCTAAATAAATGCCTGAGGAGTATTCAGGAGTGTATTTCATGGCCACTCATTCAGAACCTCTGTGAAGAACCACATACCTGAATACTCAGATTCTATTTTGTATAGCCACTTTTCAGAGACTCACTGAATGCACCTAGAATAGTCTAATTTATTTATATGAATCACCAGTGCCTCAGTAAAATGCACAGCTGAGAATAGTCAGAGGATATAGTCAGGGTCTTTATATGGTCACTGTTCAGAAATCACGGAATACACACCTGGGGAATAGTCAGTCCATGCCATATCACCAAATCAGAGCATTACGAATAATGCACAATGGGGCAATAGTCAGGAGTCTATTTCATATGGCCTCTCATTCAGAGCTTCACTGGATAATAAACAGCTATGGAGTAGTCAGGACTCTAAGTACCCAAATTACACTTCCTGAATGATACAGACATGAGTGATAGTCAGGAGACATTTGGGGACACTATTAGAACCTCTTCAAATACTGCACGTGTGGGAGTAATAGTCTATTTCATATGGTGATTCTTTGAGAATCAAGGAATAATACACTGGAGAAAAATGGGGTCTATTTCATATGGCCACACTTTCAGTGTTGTGAATAATATGTATCTGAATAGTCAGAATCTCTTCATATGGCCACCATTCTGGGCCTCCATGAATAATGCACCCCTGAAATAGCAAAGAGTCTACTTCAAATGGCTACATTTCAGAGTCTCTGTAAATAATGCACACCTGGGCAATAGGAGTCTCTTTTATGCCCACTTATTCAGAGTCTCATTCATAATAATGCACTGGGGAATAGTTAAGAGTCTACATAGAGCCACTCATAGAGCCTCAGTGAATAATGCACACCAGGGTAATAGTCTGGAGTCTTTCATATACACAATTCAGTGCTCATGAATGATACACACCTGGGAATCATCAGGATTCTATTCCATATTACCACTTGTTCAGAGCTTATTGAATAATACACAATGGGGCAATAGTCAGGTGTCTATTTGATATGATGGCTCATTCAGTGCCTCAGTGAAAATGCACTGGGGAATAGTCAGAGCTATTTTATGTCACTCATCCATAAGGAACACACCTGGAAAGAGTCAGGAGTGTTTCATGTGGCCACTTATCAGAAACTCAATGAATGATACACACCTGTGACTGTTCAGTCAGATATGTCAGTCTTTTCTTTGTGTCTACTTCAGATGATTTTCTCATAAAATGTTTAATTCTCTTTGATTTGGAATAGTTTTGAAAAAATGGTACAGATCCTCTTTGTGTGTCTGGAGAATTGAGAAATCTGCCTGCGTGTATTTTAATTCTGCCTCAATTCAGACCTTGTTATTGGTCTATTCATAGTTTCAGCTTCTTCCTGGTTTAGGCTTGGGAGGACACAGGCGTCCAGGAATTTATCCATTTCTTCCTGGTTTACTAGTTTATGTGCATAGAGTTGTTGGTAGTATTCTCTGATGATGGTTTGAATTTCTGTGGAATCTGTGGTGATTTCCCCACTATCGTTTTTTTATTGCACCTATTTGGTTGTTCTATCTTTTCTTTTTTATCAGTTTGGCTAGTGATCTGTCTATTTTGTTGATCTTTTCGAAAAACCAGCTCTTGGATTTCTTAATTTTTGAAGGGTTTTCATGTCTCTATCTCCTTCAGTTCTGCTCTGATCTTAGTTATTTCTTGTTTTTGGCTAGGTTTTGAGCTTTTTTGATCTTGCTTTTTTAGCTCTTTCAATTTGACGACAGGGTGTCAATTTTGGATCTCTCTACTCTTCTCATGTGGGCAAGGGATATGGACAGACACTTTACAAAAGAAGACATACATGAGGCCAACAAACACATGAAAAAATGCTCATCATTACTGGTTATTAGAGAGATGCAAATCAAAACCACATTGAGATACCATCTCACGCCAGTTAGAATGGCGATCATTAAAAAGTCTGGAGACAGCAGATGCTGGAGAGGAGGTGGAGAAGTAGAAACACTCTTAAACTGTTGGTGGGAGTGTAAATTAGTTCAACCATTGTGGAAAACAGTGTGGCGATTCCTCAAGAACCTAAAAATAGAAATTCCATTTGACCCAGCAATCCCATTACTGGGTATATATCCAAAGAACTATAGATCGTTCTACTATAAGGACACATGCACACGAATGTTTATTGCAGCACTGTTTACAATAGCAAAGTCCTGGAACCAACCCAAATGCCCATCGATGATAGACTGGACTGGGAAAATGTGGCAAATATACACCATGGAATATTACGCAGCAATAAAAACTGATGAGTTTGTGTCTTTTGTAAGGACATGGATGAATCTGGAGAACATCATTCTCAGCAAACTGACACAAGAACAGAAAAGGAAATACCGCATATTCTCACTCATAGGCGGGTTAGAAAAATGAGAACCCATGGACATAGGGAGGGGGTCTACTACATACTGGGGTATCTTGGGGGGAATGGGAAATGGATGGGGGTGCTTGGAAGGGATAGCCTGGGGATAAATGCAAAGTGTGGGTGAAGGGGAGGAAGGCAGCAAAACACACTGCAATGTGCGTACCTATGAAACTATCTTGCACGGTCTTCACATGTACCCCAAACCTATAATGCAATAAAAATTTTAAATTTTTTTAAAAAAGAGATGTGGCCACTCAATCATAACATTACTGAATGATGCACACCTGGAAAATAGGATTCTATTTCATATGACCATTGATTAAGAGCCTCATTGAGTAATGCACATCTGGTCAGTATTGAGGAGGCTATGTCATATGAACACTCATTCAGAGCCTCAGTGTGTAATGCACACCTGTGGAGTAGCCAGGTGTGTATTTCACAGAGCCACTCATTCAGCGCCTCAGGGAATAATACAAACCTGTGGAAGAGTCAGGATTCCATTCCATATGGCCACTGACTTAAGGCCTCTGTGAATAATGCACAAATGTACAGTACTCAGCAGTCTATTTCACATAGCCACTCATTCAGAGATTCACTGAATAATACAAATATTTTGAACAGACAACACCCTATTTTATTTGATCAAACAAGGAGAGCCTCACTGAGTAATACACACCAGAGGAAGAGTTAGAAGTCTACTTTATATAGTCACTCATTTACAGCCTCAGTGAATAATGCACAGGTGTGAGATAGATATTAGTCTCTCTTAAATGACCACAAAATCAAAGCCTGAGTGAGTAATGCAAAAATATGGAGGAGTTAGTAGTCTATTCCATATGCTCACATATTCAGAGCCTGAGTCAATAATACACATCGTGGAATAGTCAGAAGTCTATTTCATATGATCACTAACTCAAAACCTCATTAAATAATGCAAACCCGTGGACTAGTCAGGAAACTCTTTTATATAGCCAATGTTTCAGAGCCCCAGTGAATAATGCACAAATGTACAGTACTCAGCAGTCTATTTCATATGGCCTCTCAGAGCTTCACTGAATAAAGAACACATGGATTGCATTCAGAATTCTATTTCATATAACCACATATTAGAGCCATATTGAATAACATACAACTTGGGGAAAGACAGGATTCTATTTCGTATAGCCACTCATTTAGAGTTAAACATTGAAATGCACGCCTGAAAAGTATTCAAGTGTGTGTTTCATATAGCCACCCATTCAGAACTTCAGTGAAGAACCATATATACCAGGGGAATACTCAGGATTCTATTATGTATAGCCACTTATTCAGGGCTCACTGAATAATGCACACCTGGGGAATAGTCTGGAGACTATTTAACATGACCAATTAACCCAGAGTCTCAGTAGAAAATGCACAGCTGTGAAATAATCAAAATAATATAGTCAGTAGTCTACTTCATATGGTAACTCGTTCAGAAACTCACTGCATGATACAAACCTGGGGAATAGTCAGAGTCCATGCCATATGGCCACTCAGTCACAGCATTACTGAATAATGCACAATGGGGCAAGAGTCAGGAATCTATTTCATATGGCCTCTCATTCAGAGCTTCAGTGGATAATAAACAGCTGTGGAATAGTCAGGACTCTATTTAAAGTAGCCCGATATTAAGCACTTCACTGAATGATACAGACATGAGTGATACTCAGGAGACAATTTGCTATGGACACTCATAGAGAACCTCTTCAAATACTGCACATGTGGCGAGTCATCACTAGTCTATTTCATATGGTGATTCGTTTGAGGAATCAAGGAATAACGCACACCTGTGGAGGAAAATTGGGTCTATTCTATAAGGTAACACTTTCAGTGTTACAGTGAATAATATGTGTATCTGAATAATCAGGAATCTCTTTCATATGGCCACTCCTTCAGGACCTCCATGAAAAATGCACCCCTAGGAAATAACAAAGAGTCTACTTCAAATGGCTACACATTCAGTGTCTCTGTAAATAATGCACACCTGGGCAATAGACAGGAGTCTGTTTTTTATGCCCACTTATTCAGAGTCCCATTCATTATTACACACCTGGGTAATAGTTAAGAGTCTACTTCATAGAGCCACTCATTTAGAGTCTCAGTAAATAATGCACACCAGGGTAACAGTCTGGGGCCTTTTTCATATGGCCACTGATTCAGTGCTCACTGAATGATACATACCAGGGTAACCATCAGGATTCTATTCCATACTACCACTCCTTTAGAGCCTTATTGAATAAGACACAATGGGGAAATAGTCAGGTGTCTATTTGATATGGCCTCTCATTCAGAGCTTCAGTAAATAATGAACTTCTATGAAGTAAACTGGAAGCTGTTTAAAATAGACACGAATGGGAGAGAGATCCAATATGTCTGATAGGTAACAGCTGGGGATTTTAACTCCCAGTGATAGCTCAGAAAACGTGAGAACACCACATTTTCAGAGATATTTTTGTTACACGGACCATTTCAGTGGAGGAGACTGGTCATTGTTCTCTGGCTGCATTGTCATCCCTCACAGCTCTTCTGCAATGAACTGGTTCCCCTACAACTGGTGTTTGGAGCTCCGGGAAGGCCGAGCCGCTTGTTGCGGACTCAAGAAGGAAGCCAGACCGGAGATTCCCAGGCAGAAGAGCACCATCAGTCTTATCGCTGTTGTTTTGGCTGGCGCAGTGTGTTGCTCTGAATCCAGCACTGGGAATCAATAAATTGGACCTTCTCTCAGGAACTTAATCAGAAAGGCGCTAATTGTAAAGACATCAGATGGATAAATTCACAACAAAGGAAAAAAACAGCCTAAAAAGGCTGAGAAAACCGAAAGTCAGAACCCCTCTCCCTCTACAGGGAATAGTAATTCCTCATCTGCAACGGAACAAGTCTAATAGAAGAGGACTGTGTTCCAGTATCTGAAGGAGTCTTTAGAAGGTGGATGGTAAAAAACTTCTGGGAATTGAAACAACTTGTTCTAACCCAATGCAAAGAACAGAACTTTGAAAAAAGGTTAGACGAAATGTTAAAAGAATGGACAATATAGAAAGGAATATAAATGAACTTATGGAGTTGAAAAATACAACACGAGAACTTCGTGAAATATGCACAAGTTTGAATAGCCGAATTGATCAAGCAGAAGAAAGGATATCAGAGGTCGAAGACCGACTTAATGAAATGGAATGAGAAGGCAATAATAGAGAAAAAGGATAAAAGGAATGAGCAAAGTCTCCAAGAATTATGGGACTATGTGAAAAGACCTAATCTACATTTGATAGGTGTACCTGAATGTGATGGAGAATGAATCCCAGCTGGAAAATACTCTTCAGGATATTATCCAGGAGAATTTTCCCAATCTAGCAAAGCAGGATACCTTCATTCAGGTAATACAGTGAACACCACAAAGATATTCCTTAAGAAGCAACCCCAAGACAAATAATCATTAGATTCACCAGGGTTGAAAAAAAGGAGAAAATACTAAGGGCAGCCAGAGAAGGTCAGGTTACCCACAAAGGGAAGCCTATTAGACTTACAGCAGATCTCTCAGTAGAAACCCTACAAGAGAAGAATCCATTATTTAACATCCTCAAGAACAGATTTCAGCCCAGAATTCATATCCTGCCAAACAAGCTTCAATTGAAGGAAAAATAAAATCTTTTATGAACAAGCAAGTACTCAGAGATTTTATTACCACCAGGCCTGCTTTACAAAAACTTCTGAAAGAAGCATTAAACACAAAAGCAACAACCAGTAGCCTTTCTAAAATATGCCACTGAATAGCATCAACAGAAAGAATTCATCAACAAATTGATAAAATAGCCAGTTAACATCAAATGGCATTAATCTAAATTGAAATCGACTAATTTTCTAATTACAAGATACAGGCAAACCTAACGGTATGCTATATCCAGACCCATTTCATATCCAAAGATACACAAAGATAAACACAAAGTTGGAGAAAGATTTTCCAACCAAATAGAGAACAAAACAAATAAATAAAAAAAGTTGCAATTCATGCATTTGATAAAATTGATTTCAAACCAACAAAAGATAGAGTGGTATAAGGAGTGATGCATCCTACACTCATTCATAAGACCCATAAAGAGATTCAGACTCAATGAAACAGAAAATTAATAAGGATCCAGAATCTGAACTCAGATCAGTAACAAGTAAACTTAATTAGCACTGTACCTCCATTTAGATATATAAAATATACATTCTCCATTTTAAATACACAAAATAATAATCGTATTATTAATACCCATTTATAGAATAAAGCAATCCTGCTCTCTCTCTTTTCTTCCTCTTTTTATTAAAAGAGAATGGGTTAAATATTACACATGAAAATAAATTCAAATTGATTTAAAGTTTAAACATTAAAAAACATATTAAAGAGAGATATTAATATCATATTTTCATAAGAACCTCAAGAAACCATATTAGAGATAAAATACATAAAAACCCTGAAGAATAAGCAAAAATTACTATAAATCGAAATAAAATAGAGAGCATAAAAAATTAAAGTAGCTATCAGGAGTGCTAATTCTTCTCACTGAATAAAAAGATATTTTCATAGATATATTCATAGAGCTCAGCAAAACAGAAATTATAATAGAGAAAATAGAGGACTCACAAGATGAGTCATAGAAGCGACTCAGGATTGCAGCTCTCAGTGAAGGCAGAGGGTGAGTCCTAGCCGCATTATTGGATGGACCTTTTTGCCCACAGAGCGTTAAAAGTCCAGGTGTGGAGAGACACAGGACGCTGTACAGCCACTAGCAGCCGGCTCAGCCCGCCACAGCTGGATGCATAAAACTCACTGGTCTGGGTGCCCTGTTAAACCGGCAATCTGAGATTTGAGGGCAGATTGGCATGTCCATCTGATTGAGGGACTTGGACAATGAGCCAGACCAGGAGTTTCCTGGGAAGCGTGATCTGAGCCATGCAGTGGGCAGCACGAGTGATCCATGGATCCCAGTGCCCTATCATAGGCTACTGGGGCCAGTGAGAGAGTCGACCTTTCAGCTGGGGAGAAAGAGAGAGAGAGAGAGATGGACTCTGAGGCAGGGAGCTGGGTGATCGGGCTGGCTGGTCCCACTCATGGGGACAAACAGGGCTGACTGGAGGCTTGGGGCTGAGAGTTTTGGGCATCTGGCATCGGGTGCAGCCTGGTGAGTCCGCCATTACTGATGCAATCCGCCCCTACTGAAGTACCGCCCAGGGCTGACAGCCTGCCATTGCCGAGGCAACCTGCCATAACAGAGAGACTCTGCCAGGAGGGGAGAGCTCCACAGCAGAGGGAGCCCAGCAGCAACAGGGCAGACCACGCAAGCAGGTCAGAGCCCCGGCAGGCAAATAGTGAATAGACTGCCTCCTAGTGGGCAGGACAGTGCAACAGATACTCATAAAGAAGCCCCAACTCCTGAGACAGAGCATCTAAGGGGAAAAAAGGGTGGTGTTTATGAGTTCTATTGCAGCAGATATAAACAACCTCCCAACAATCCTGAATGAACAACAGAGATCACAGATCAGCACTGGAGCTCCTATAAAGCACAGATTATCTCCTCAAGCGGCTCCCTGACCCCTGTATATCCAAAGAGTCACCCCAAAAAAGGACTAATCAGACTGACATTTGGCAAGCATCATTCTGGAAGAAAGACAGAAGAAGAAGACACTGATATCATCCCTCACTGTTCCACAGCTGCTACAGGTATACCGCAGACAAGCAGGGCCTGGACTGGACCTCAGCACTCATACAGCAGAGGGGCAAGACCATTAGAAGGAAAACTAAGTAACAGAAATACTTCATCATCAACAATCTCAGCGTCCACACAGAGACCCAATTGAAAAATCAGCAACTACTAAGACGACAGGTGGATAAATCCATAAAGATGGGAAGAAACCAGCGCAAAAAGGAGGAAAACACCCGAAACCAAAACACCTCACCTCCAAAAACGGACCAAAACTCCTCATCAGCAAGAAAACAAAGCTGGACGGAGAATGAGTGTGATGAAATGACGGAATCAGACTTCAGAAAGTGGATAATGAGAAACTTCAGTGAGCTAAAAGAACAGGTTCTAAACCCAGTGCAAAGAAACCAAGATCCTTGAAAAAAGATTTGAAAAAGATTCGAGGAATCGATAACAAGAATGGACAATGTAGAGAGGAAGATGAATGAATTGAAGGAGCTGAAAAACACAACACGAGAACTTTGCAAAGCATGCACAAGTTTCAACAGCCGAATTGACCAAGCAGAAGAAAGAATATCAGAAGTTGTAGATCAACTCAATGAAATAAAACGAGAAACAAAGATGAAAGAAAAAAGCACAAAAAGGAATGAACAAAATCTTCAAGAAATGTGGGACTATGTGAAAAGACCCAACCTACGTTTGATAGGTGTACCAGAATGTGATGAAGAGAATGAATACAAGCTGGAAAACACTCTTCAGGATACTATCCAGAAAAATTTCCCCAACCTAGAAAGACAGGTCAATACTCAACTCCAGATAATAGAGAGAACACCGCAAAGATACTCTGCAAGAAGAGGAACCCCAAGGCACATAATCGTCTGATTCACCAGGGTCGAAATGAAGAAGAAAATACTAAGAGCAGCCAGAGAGAAAGGTCGGGTCACCCACACAGGAAAGCCCATCAGACTCACAGCAGATCTCTCGGCAAAGACTCTACAAGCAAGAAGAGAGTAGGGGCCAATATTCAACATCATTAAAGAAAAGAACTTTCAACCCAGAATTTCATATCCAACTAAACTGAGCTTCATGAGTGGAGGAAGAATAAAATCTTTTGCCAACAAGCAAGTACTCAGGGATTTTTTCTCCACTAGGCCTGCTTTACAAGAGCTCCTAAAAAAGGCATTAAACATAGAAAGAAACAACCAGTACCACCCATCCTAAAAGCATAACAAATGCTAAAGACCATCAACAAAATGAAGAATGTACATGAACCACTGGGCAAAAGAGCCAGCTAGCATCAAAATGGCAGTATCAAATTCACACATAACAATATAAACCCTAAATGTAAATGGGCTAAATGCACCAATAAAAAGACACAGACTGGCAAATTGGATAAAAACCAAAACCATCGTGTGCTGTATCCAGGAAACCCACCTCACATGCAAATACACAAAGGCTCAAAATAAAGGATGGAGGAAGATTTACCAAGCAAATGGAGAGCAAAAAAAAGGAGTTGCAATTCTCATCTCTGATAAAATAGACTTTAAAGCAACAAAGATCAAAAGGGACAAAGAAGGTCATTACATAATGGTAAAAGGATCGATACAACAAGAAGAGAGCTAACGATTCTAAATATATATGGACCCAATGTAGGAGCACCCAGATATATAAGGCAAGTTCTTAATGACTTACAAAGAGACTTAGACTCCCACACAATAATAGTGGAGACTTTAACACTCCACTGTCAATAGCAGACAGATCAACCAGACAGAAAATTAACAAGGATATCCAGGACTTGAACTCAGACCTGGAACAAGCAAACCTGATAGACATTTACAGAACTCTCCACCCCAAATCCACAGAATATACATTCTTCTCAGCACCACATCACACCTACTCCAAAATTGACCACATAATTGGAAGTAAAGCACCTCAGCAAATGCAAAACAACTGAAATCATAACAAACAGTCTCTCAGACCATAGTGCAATCAAGTTGGAACTCAGAATTCAGAAAATAACTCAGAACCGCACAGCTTCATGGAAACTGAACAACTGGCTCTTGAATGTTGATTGGATAAACAATGAAATGAAGGCAGAAATAAAGAAGTTCTTTGAAACCAACGAGAATGAAGACACAACGTACCAGAATCTCTGGGACACATTTAAAGCAGTCTGTAGAGGAAAATATATAGCAATAAGTGCCCACATGAGAAGAGTGGAGAGATCCAAAATTGACACCCTATCATCAAAATTGAAAGAGCTAGAGGAGCAAGATCAAAAAGCTCAAAACCTAGCCTGAAGACAAGAAATAACTAAGATCAGAGCAGAACTGAAGGAGATAGAGACAAGAAAACCCTTCAAAAATCAATAAATCTAAGAGCTGGTTTTTCGAAAAGATCAACAAAATAGACAGACCACTAGCCAGACTGATAAAAAGAAAGAGAGAACAACCAAATAGATGCAATAAAAACGATAATGGGAAATCACCACAGATTCCACAGAAATTCAAACCATCATCAGAGAATACTACAAACAACTCTATGCATAAACTAGTAAATCAGGAAGAAATGGATAAATTCCTGACGCCTGTGTCCTCCCAAGCCTAAACCAGGAGGAAGCAAACTATGAATAGACCAATAACAAGGTCTGAAGTTGAGGCAGCAATTAAGAGCCTACCACACAAAAAAGCCCAGGTCCAGATGGGTTCACAGCTGAATTCTACCAGACACACAAAGAGGATCTGGTACCATTCCTTCTGAAACTATTCCAAATAATCCAAAAAGAGGGAACCCTTCCCAAATCATTTTATGAGACCAACATCATCCTGATACCAAAACCTGGCAGAGACTCAACAAGAAAAGAAAACTTCAGGCCAATATCCATGATGAACATAGATGCAAAATCTTCAATAAAATACTGGCAAACCGATTGCAACAGCACATTAAAAACTTATCCATCATGATCAAGTAGACTTTAAAGCAACAGAGATCAAAAGGGACAAAGAAGGTCATTACATAATGGTAAAATGATCAGTACAACAGAAAGAGCTAACGATTCTAAATATATATGGACCCAATGTAGGAGCACCCAGATATATAAGGCAAGTTCTTAATGACTTACAAAGAGACTTAGACTCCCACACAATAATAGTGGGAGACTTTAACACTCCACTGTTAATACCAGACAGATCAAACACACAGAAAATTAACAAGGATATCTAGGACTTGAACTCAGACCAGGAACAAGCAAATCTGATAGACATTTACAGAACTCTCCACCCCAAATCCAAACAATATACATTCTTCTCAGCACCACATCACACCTACTCCAAAACTGACCACATAATTGGAAGTAAAGCACTCCTCAGCAAATGCAAAACAACGGAAATCATAACAAACAGTCTCGCAGACCACAGTGCAATCAAGTTGGAACTCAGAATTCAAAAAATAACTCAAAACCGCAAAGCTTCATGGAAACTGAACAACTGGCTCTTGAATGTTGATTGGATAAACAACTAAATGAAGGCAGAAATAAAGAAGTTCTTTGAAACCAAGGAGAATGAAAACACAACGTACCAGAATCTCTGGGACACATTTAAAGCAGTCTGTAGAGGAAAATATATAGCAATAAGTGCCGACAGGAGAAGAGTGAACAGACCCAAAATTGACACTCTATCGTCAAAATTGAAAGATCTAGAGGAGCAAGATCAAAAAAGCTCAAAACCTACCCGAAAACAAGAAATAACTAAGATCAGAGCAGAACTGAAGGAGATAGAGACAAGAAAAACCCTTCAAAAAAATCAATAAACTTAAGAGTTGGTTTTTCGAAAAGATCAACAAAATAGACAGACCACTAGCCAGACTGATAAAAAAGAGAACAACCAAATAGATGCAATAAAAAAAACGATAATGGGAAATCACCACAGATTCCACAGAAATTCAAACCATCATCAGAGAATACTACAAACAACTCTATGCACATAAACTAGTAAATCGGGAAGAAATGGATAAATTCCTGGACGCCTGTGTCCTCCCAAGCCTAAACCAGGAGGAAGCCGAAAGTATGAATAGACCAATAACAAGGTCAGAAGTTGAGGCAGAAATTAAGAGCCTACCACACAAAAAGAAGCCGAGGTCCAGATGGGTTCACCGCTGAATTCTAACAGACACACAAAGAGGATCTGGTACCATTTCTTCTGAAACAATTCCAAATTAACCAAAAAGAGGGAACCCTTCCCAAATCATTTTATTAGACCAACATCATCCTGATACCAAAACCTAACAGAGACTCAACAAGAAAAGAAAACTTCAGGCCAATATCCATGATGAACATAGATGCAAAAATCTTCAATAAAATACTGGCAAACCGATTGCAACACCACATTGAAAAACTTATCCATCATGATCAAGTAAGATTCATCCCTGTGATGCAAGGCTGGTTCAGCATACGCAAGTCTATAAATGTAATTCACCACATAAACAGAAGCAAAAACGAAAACCACATGATTATCTCAATTGACGAAGAGAAGGCATTTGACAAAATTCAACAGCCCTTTATGCTAAAAAGCTTCAATAAACTTGGTATTGATGGAACATATCTCAAAGTAATAAAAGCTATTTATGACAAACCAACAGCCAATATCATACTTAATGGGCAAAAACTGGAAGCATTACCTTTGAAATCCGGCACTAGACAAGAATGCTCTCTCTCACCACTCCTATTCAACATAATATTGGAAGTTCTAGCCAGAGCATTCAGGCAAGAAAAAAAAAATAAAGCGCATGCAAATAGGAAAGGTGGAAGCCAAATTATCTCTATTTGCAGACGACATGATATTATACCTAGAAGACCCCATCACCTCAGCCCAAAAGCTCCTGCAACGGATAAGCAACTTCAGCAAAGTCTCAGGATATAAAATCAATGTTCAAAAATTTCAAGCATTCCTATACACCAATAACAGACATAAAGAAAACCAAATCAAGAACAAACTGCCATTCACAATTGGTACAAAAAAATGAAATATCTAGGAATACATCTCACAAGAAATGTAAGGGACCTCTTTAAGAAAAACTACAAACCACTGCTCAACGAAATAAGAGAGGACACAAACAGATGGAGAAACATTTCATGTTCATGGTTAGGAAGAATCAATATCGTGAAAATGGCTATACTGCCCAAAGTAATTTGCACAATCAATGCTATCCCCATCAAACTACCATTGAATTTCTTCACACAACTGGAAAAAACCACCATGAATTTTATATGGAACCAAAACAGAGCCCGCATAGCCAACTCAATTCTAAGCAAAAAGTACACAGCGGGAGGGATCACGCTACCAGACTTCAAACTATACTACAAGGCTACAGTAATCAAAACAGCATGGTACTGGTACCAAAACAGAGATATAGACCAATGAAACAGAACAGAAGCATCGGAGGCAACACAACATATCTACAACCATATTATCTTTGCTAAACCAGACAAAAACAGGCAATGAAGAAAGGATTCCCTATTTAATCAATGGTGTTGGAAAAACTGGGTAGCCATGTGCAGAAAGCAGAAACTGGACCCCTTTCTGACACCTTACACTAAAATTAACTCCAGATGGATTAAAGACGTAAGCATAAGACCTGTCACCATAAAAACCCTAGAAGAAAATCTAGGCAAAACCATTCAGGACATAGGAGTAGGCAAGAACTTCATGAACAAAACACCAAAAGCATTGGCAACAAAAGCCAAAATAGACAAATGGGACCTAATCAAACTCCACAGCTTCTGCATGGCAAAAGAAACAGTCACTAGAGTGAATCAGCAACCATCAGAATGGGAAAAAATCTTTGCAGTTTACACCTCTGACAAAGGGCTGATATCCAGAATTTACAAAGAACTCAAACAGATTTACAGGAAAAAAACAAACAAGTCCATTCAAAAATGGGCAAAGGATATGAACAGACACTTTACAAAAGAAGACATACATGAGGCTAACAACCCTATGAAAAAGTGCTCATCATCACTGGTCATTAGAGAGATGCAAATCAAAACCACATTGAGATACCCCCTCACGCCAGTTAGAATGGCGATCATTAAGAAATCTGGAGACAGCAGATGCTGGAGAGGATGCGGAGAAATAGGAACACTCTTACACTGTTGGTGGGAGTGTAAATTAGTTCAACCATTGTGGAAGACAGTGTGGCGATTCCTTAGGGACCTAGAATACAATTCCATTTTACCCAGCAATCCCATTACTGGGTATATATCCAAAGGACTATAAATCCTTCTACTATAAGGACACAGGCACACAAATGTTCATTGCAGCACTGTTTACAATAGAAAAGACCTGGAACCAACCCAAATGCCCAACGATGATAGACTGGACTGAAAAAATGTGGCACATATACACCATGGAATATTATGAAGCATTCAAAAATGATGTGTTTGTGTCCTTTGTAAGGACATGGATGAATCTGGAGAACATCATCCTTAGCAAACTGACACAAGAACAGAAAAAGAAATACCGCATATACTCACTCATAGGTTGGTGAGAAAAATGAGAACACATGGACACAGAGAGGCGGTCTACTATACACTGGGGTCTATTCGGGGGAATGGGGGAGGGACAGTGGGGGGAGCTGGGGAGGTATATCCTGGGGATGAATGCCAAGTGTGGGGGAAGGGGAGGAAGGCAGCAAAACACACTGCCATGTGTGTACCTATGCAACTAGCACGGTCTGCACATGTACCCCAAAACCTATAATGCAATAAAAATTAAAATGTATATATATATATATATATATATATATATATATATAGTAGCCACGAATTAAGTGCCTCCTGAATGATATACAGCTGGGTGATAGTGAAAAATCTATTTCTTATGACCTCTCATTTGGGGAATCACTGAATAATACACACCTGGCAGAGTGTCAGGAGTCTTTCTGGTATGGACACTCATACAGAGCCTGTTTGAAAAATGCACACATGAAGAATATTTAGGAGTCTATGTCATATGGTTACTCATTCTGACAATCAGTGAATAAAGCACACATATGGATTATGAATAAGTCTGTATCATATGTCCACTCTTTCACAGCCTCATTGAAAATTACACAATTGTGATATAGTCTGGAATCTATTTCTTATGGCCAAGCATTCAGAAAATTACTGAATAATGCACAACTGTGTAATAGTCAGAACTCTCTTTCCTATAGTCACTCATTGAGAGTTTCACTAAATGTACACTGGGGAAAATAGTCAGGATTCTTTTTATATCGTCATTCAGATTCTCAATCAATAATGCCCACCTGGAAAATACTCAGGAGACTTTTTTATGTGGTCTCTTATTCGAAGTGTCATTTAATAAAGTGGAGTAGTCAGGAGTTTTTTTCATGTAGACACATATTTAGAGCCTTGGGGAATAATACACACTTGTGTTATAGTAAGGAATCTCAATAATATGGTCGCATATTCTGAGCCTCACAGAAAAATACACACCTGAAGAATAATTTGAAGTTATTTTCGATAAACGTACATTCAGAGCCTCGATAAATAATGCACACCTGTGGTGTAGACAGGATTCTATTTCATTTGGACACTCATTCATAGCCTCAGTTGATAATATGCACCTGTGGAATAGTCAGGAGTCTATTTCATATGGCCTCTCAGAGAATCAGTGAATAAAGCAAACATGAGGAATACTCAGTGAATATAAGGAGTCTATTTCATAGGGCCACTCAGAGCCTCAGTGAATAATGTACACCACGGTAATAGTAAAGATCCTGTTTCATATGACCACTGACTTAGTATCTCACTGAATGATACACAGCGGGGAATCGTCAGGATTCTAATCCTTAGGACCACTCATTCAGAGCCTTATGAATAATGCAAAGTGGGGCAATCATCAGGAGTTTATTTCATGTGGAGTCTCATTAAGATCGTCAGTGAATAATGAACAGCTGTGAAGTAGTAAGTACCCTATTTAAGATAGCCACAAATAAAGCAACTTCCTGAATGATACAAACCTGGGTGAAGTTCGAAAATCTAATTGTTATGGACACTCATACAGAACCTATTTGAATAATGGACATGTGAAGAATAATCCCTAGCCTAATTCGTATGGTGATTTCTTTGGAGAAACAATGAATAATGCACACCTGTGTAGTAAAATGTATTTGCTTTTATTTGGCCACCATTTTGTTTTCTCAATGAAATATATATATATATATATATATTCCATATATATATATTCCATATATATATATTCCATATACATATATATACATATATATATACATATATATACATATACATATATATACATATATATATATCTGGAATAGCCAGGAATCCCTTCCATATGGCCACTCCTTAAGGGCCTGATGGAATAATACACCCCTGCGAAAAAAAATCAAGGGTCTACTTCAAATGGCCACACATTGAGAGACCCTGTATATAATGCACAACTGGAGAAGAGTCAGAATTCTTTTTGTTGTTCTCACTTATTCAATCTCGTTCAATAATACACACCTGGGGAAGAGTTAAGATTCTCCTTTATTTAGCCACTCATGAAGAGCCTCAGTGAATAAGGCACACCTGTGGAACAGACACTGGTCTATTTTTTATGGCCACAAAATCTAATCCTGAGTGAGTAATGCACAAATTTTGAATAATGAGGAGTAAATTCCATAGGCCCACTCAATCAGTGTCTCAATCAATAATAAACACCTTTTGGAATAGTAAAAAATCTACTTTATCTAATCACTAACTCAAAGCCTCATTAAAAAACACATACCTGTGGAAGAGTCAGGAGGGTATTTCATATTGCCCAACATTCAGAGCCTAAGTGACTAATGCATACTGGGGAATACACAGGGCACTATTACATATGGCCTCTGATTCAGAGATTCACTGAATAATGAACACCTGACAGAAAGTCAGGATTCTATTTCATAAAGTCACTCTTTCAGAGCCAAACCGATAAAGGCACCTCTGCGAGTATTCAGGAGTCTCCTTTCTATGGCCAGTGATTCAGAGCCTCATTGAACAATACATATCTATAGAAATGTCAGGAGTGTATTTCACATGGCCACTCATTCAGAGCCTCATTGAGTCATACATACCTGACGAATACTCAGGAGTCTATTTCATATGGCTACTCATTCAGAGACTCATGGAGTTATGCACACCTGCGAAATAGTCTGGAGTCTATTTGATATGATGATTCATTCAGTGCCTCAGTAGAAAATGCACACGTGGCGAGTATTCAAGAGGCTATTTTATGTAGCCATTCATACATAAACTTAGTAAGTAATACCAACCTGTGGAATAGTCAGGAGTCAATTTCATGTGGCCATTTATTCAGAAACTCAGTAAATGATACACAGCTGTGGACTAGTTTGAGTCTATGACATAAGGCCACTCAATCAGAGCATTTCTGAATGATGCACATCTGGAAGATAGTCAGGATCCTATTTCATATGACCATTGTTTAAGAGCCTCATTGAGTAATGCACATCTGGTCTGCAATCAGGAGGCTATGTCATATGAACAATCATTCAGAGCCTCAGTGAGTAATGCACAGATGTGGAGTATCCAGGTGTGTATTTCACACAGTCACATATTCAGAGCCTCAGTGAACAATACCAACCTGTGGAAGAGTCAGGATTCGTTTTCATATGGCCACTGACTTATGGGCTCAGTGAATAATGCACAAATGTACAGTACTAAGAAATCTAATTCATATAGATACTCATTGAGAGATTCGCTGAATAATACAAATATTTGGAAGAAACAGCACCCAGTTTCATATCATCACACAAGGAGAGCCTAACGGAATGATATACACCAGAACAAGAGTTAGAGGTCTACTTTATATAGCCACTCATTTGCAGCCTCACTGAATAATGCATACGTGTGAAATAGACATTCGTCTCTCTTAAATAGCCACAAAATCAAATCCTGAGTTAGTAATGGACAAATTTCAAATAGTCAGTAGACTATTACATATGCCCCCATATTCGGAATCTGAGTCAATAATACACACCGAGGAATAGTCAGAAGTCTAATTCCTATGGTCACTAACTCAAAACCTCATTAAATAATACACACCTGTGGACTAGTCAGGAAACTCTTTTAAACAGCCAAAGTTTCAGAGCTCCAGTGAATAATGCTACCTGGGAAATACTCAGGACACTAATACATATGGTCTTTCCTCAGAGCTTCACTGAATAAGGAACACCTGTATTGCAGTAAGAATTCTATTTCGTATAGCCACATATTCAGAGCCTCACTGAATAACATACAAGTTGGAGAATGAAAGAATCCTATTTCGTGTAGCCATTCATTTATAGCCGAATCTTAAAATGCACACCTGAGGAGTATTCAGGATGGTATTTCTCATGGCCACTCATTCAGAACCTCAGTGAAAAACAATGTATACCTCGGGAGTACTCAGGATTCTACTTTTTTTTAATTTTTATTGCATTATAGGTATTGTGGTACATGTGCAGAACGTGCAAGATAGTTGCATAGGTACACACATGGCAGTGTGTTTTGCTGCCTTCCTCCACTTCAACCACACTTGGCATTCATAGGCTATTAGGCTGTCCTTTAATACAGACCCCAGTGTATAGTAGACCGCCTCTCTGTGTCCATGTGTTCTCATTTTTCTCACCCACCTATGAGTGAGTATATGCTGTAATCTTTTTCTGTTCTTGTGTCAGTTTGCTGAGAATGATGTTCTCCAGATTCATCCATGTCCTTACAAAGGACACAAACTCATCATTTTTGATTGCTGCATAATATTCCATGGTGTATATGTGCCGCATTTTCCCAGTCCAGTCTATCATGGATGGGCATTTGTGTTGGTTCCAGGTCTTTGCTATTGTAAACAGTGCTGCAATGAACATTCTTGTGCATGTGTCCTTATATTAGAACGATTTATAGTCCTTTGGATATATACCCAGTAATGGGATTGCTGGGTCAAATGGAATTTCTATTTCTAGGTCTCTGATGAATCTCCACACTGTCTTCCACAATGGTTGAATTAATTTACACTCCCACCAACAGTGTAAGAGTGTTCCTATTTCTCCAGATCCTCTCCAGCCTCTGCTGTCTCCAGACTTTTTAATAATCGCCATTCAAAGTGGCATGAGA
This sequence comes from Saguinus midas, assembly GCA_021498475.1. Classification (NCBI taxonomy): domain Eukaryota; kingdom Metazoa; phylum Chordata; class Mammalia; order Primates; family Cebidae; genus Saguinus; species Saguinus midas. Next base: position 171,511,683 of record CM038394.1, read on the forward strand.
TGGTATCTCAATGTGGTTTTGATTTGCATCTCTCTAATAACCAGTGATGTTGAGCACTTTTTCATAGGGTTGTTGGCCTCATGTATGTCTTCTTTTGTAAAGTGTCTGTTCATATCCTTTGCCCATTTTTGAATAAGCTTGTTTGTTTTTTTCCTGTAAATCTGTTTGAGTTCTTTGTAAATTCTGGACATCAGGCCTTTGTCAGATGTGTAAACTGCAAAGATTTTTTTCCATTCTGATGGTTGCCGATTCACTCTAGTGACTGTTTCTTTTGCCGTGCAGAAGCTGTGGAGTTTGATTAGGTTCCATTTGTCTATTTTGGCTTTTGTTGCCAATGCTTTTGATGTTTAGATCATAAAGTCCTTGCCTACTCCTATGTCCTGAATGGTTTTGCCTAGATTTTTTTCTAGGGTTTTTATGGTGTCAGGTCGTACATTTAAGTCTTTAATCTATCTGGAGTTAATTTTAGTGTAAGGTGTCAGGAAGGGGTCCAGTTTCTGCTTTCTGCATATGACTAGCAAGTTTTCCCAACACCATTTATTAAATAAGGAATCCTTTCCCCATTGCCTGTTTTTGTCTGGTTTATCAAAGATAATATTTTTCTAGATATGTTGTGTTGCCTCCGATGCTTCTGTTCTGTTCCATTGGTCTATATCACTGTTTTGGTACCAGTACCATGCTGTTTTGATTACTGTAGCCTTGTAGTATAGTTTGAAGTCTGGTAGCGTGAGGCCTCCCGCTGTTTTCTTTTTGCTTAGAATTGACTTGGCTATGCGGGCTCTTTTTTGGTTTCATATGAAATTCATGGTGTTTTTTTCCAGTTCTGTGAAGAAATTCAATGGTAGTTTGATGGGGATAGCATTGATTGTGTAAATTACTTTGGGCAGTATAGCCATTTTCACGATATTGATTCTTCCTAACCACGAAAATGAAATATTTCTCCATCTGCTTGTGTCCTCTCTTATTTCGTTGAGAAGTGGTTTGTAGTTTTCCTTAAAGAGGTCCCTTACATGTTTGTGAGTTGTATTCCTAGGTATTTTATTTTCTTTGTAGCAATTGTGATTGGCAGTTCGTTCTTGATTTGGTTCTCTTTAAGTCTGTTATTGGTGTATAGGAATGCTTGTGATTTTTGAACATTGATTTTATATCCGGAGACTTTGCTGAAGTTGCTTTTCTGTTTCAGGATCCTTTGGGCTGAGGTGATGGGGTCTTCTAGGTATACTATCATGTCGTCTGCAAATAGAGACAATTTGGCTTCCACCTTTCCTATTTGAATACCCTTTATTTCTTTTTCTTGCCTGATTGCTCTGGCTAGAACTTCCAGTACTATGTTGAATAGAGTGGTGAGAGATCCTTGTCTAGTGCCATTTCAAAGGAATGCTTCCAGTTTTGCCCATTAAATATTATATTGGCTGTTGGTTTGTCATAAATAGCTTTTATTACTTTGAGATATGTTCCATCAATACCACGTTGATTGAGGGTTTTTAGCATAAAGGGCTGTTGAATTTTGTCAAATGCCTTCTCTGCGTCAATTGAGATAATCATGTGGTTTTGTTTTGGTTCTGTTTATTTGGTGAATTACATTTATAGATGCATTTTTAACCAGCCTTCGTCCTCCCGCTTTACTTTTGCTTAATTGACTTGGCTATGCGGGCTCTTTTTGGTTCATATGAAATTCATGGTGTTTTTTCCAGTTCTGTGAAGAAATTCAATGGTAGTTTGATGGGGATAGCATTGATTGTGTAAATTACTTTGGGCAGTATAGCCATTTTCACGATATTGATTCTTCTAACCACGAAAATGAAATATTTCTCCATCTGTTGTGTCCTCTCTTATTTCGTTGAGAAGTGGTTTGTAGTTTTCCTTAAAGAGGTCCCTTACATTTTGTGAGTTGTATTCTAGGTATTTTATTTTCTTTGTAGCAATTGTGAATGGCAGTTCGTTCTTGATTTGGTTCTCTTTAAGTCTGTTATTGGTGTATAGGAATGCTTGTGATTTTGAACATTGATTTTATATCCGGAGACTTTGCTGAAGTTGCTTTTCTGTTTCAGGATCCTTTGGGCTGAGGTGATGGGGTCTTCTAGGTATACTATCATGTCGTCTGCAAATAGAGACAATTTGGCTTCCACCTTTCCTATTTGAATACCCTTTATTTCTTTTTCTTGCCTGATTGCTCTGGCTAGAACTTCCAGTACTATGTTGAATAGAATAAGAGAGCATCCTTGTCTAGTGCCGGATTTCAAAGGAATGCTTCAGTTTTGCCCATTAAATATGATATTGGCTGTTGGTTTGTCATAAATAGCTTTTATTACTTTGAGATATGTTCCATCAATACCAGTTATTGAGGGTTTTTAGCATAAAGGGCTGTTGAATTTTGTCAAATGCCTTCTCTGCGTCAATTGAGATAATCATGTGGTTTTTGTTTTTGGTTCTGTTTATTTGGTGAATTACATTTATAGACTTGCGTATTTTGAACCAGCCTTGCGTCCCGGGATGAATCCTACTTGATCATGATGGATAAGTTTTTTAGTGTGCTGTTGCAATCGAGTTGCCAGTATTTTATTGAAGATTTTTGCATCTATGTTCATCATGGTTATTGGCCTGATGTTTTCTTTTCTTGTGAGTCTCTGCCGGGTTTTGGTATCAGGATGATGTTGGTCTCATAAAATGATTTGGGAAGGGTTCTCTCTTTTTGATTTATTTGGAATAGTTTCAGAAGAAATGGTACCAGATCCTCTTTGTGTGTTTGGTAAAATTCGGCTGTGAACCCATCTCGACCTGAAATTTTTTGTGTGGTAGGCTCTTAATTGCTGCCTCAAATTCATACTTGTTATTGGTCTATTCATATTTTCGGCTTCCTCCTGGTTTAGGCTCGGGAGGACACAGGCGTCCAGGAATTTATCCATTTCTTCCTGGTTTACTAGTTTCTGTGCATAGAGTTGTTTGTAGTATTCTCTGATGATGTTTTGAATTTCTGTGGAATCTGTGGGTACTTCCCCGTTATCGTTTTTTATTGCATCTATTTGGTTGTTCTCTCCTTTATTTTTTATAAGTCTGGCTAGTGGTCTGTCTATTTTGTTGATCTTTTCGAAAATCCAGTTCTTGGATTTGATATTTTGAAGGGTTTTTCTTGTCTCTTTGTCCTTCAGTTCTTCTCTGATGTCAGTTATTTCTTGTCTTCGACGAGGTTTTGAGATTTTTTGATCTTTCTCCTCTAGCTCTTTTAATTTTTTTTATATCATGATAGAATAAATGAGGCAGGAGTGTAGGTAAAAACTGTAGCTAGGGAAAAAGCAATAATGTTTTTTTTTTTAGAAAGAAAAAGAGAGGAAGAAAAAGAGGGAGAGAGAACAGGAATATTGCCTTATTCTATAAATAGGTATTAATAATGCCACATCATTATTTTGTGTATTTAAAATGGAGAATGTATATTTTATTTATCTAAAGTGGAGAGTTCTACAAGTGCTTATTAAGTTTTCTTGTTACTGATCTGAGTTCAGATTCTGGATATCCTTATTAGTTTTCTGTTTTGTTGAGTCTGAATCTCTTTATGGGTCTTATGTATCTGCGTGTTAGGATGCATTGATCCTTATACCACTCTATCTTTGTTGGTTTGAAATCTGTTTTATCAAATGCATGAATTGCAACTCCTTTTTGTTTATTTATTTGTTTTTGTTCTCTATTTGGTTGGTAAATATTTCCCCAAAACTTTATTTTTAGTCTTTGTGTATCTTTGGATATGAAATGGGTCTGGATATAGTATACCGTTAGGTTTTGGCTGTATCTTTTAATTAGAAAATTTAGTCGGTTACAATTTAAGATTACTGCCATTTGATGTTAACTGGCTATTTTATCCATTTGTTGATGTAAATTCTTCTTTCTGTTGATGCTCTTTCCTTTTTGGTATATTTTTAGAAAGGCTAATACTGGTTGTTGCTTTCTATGTGTAATGCTTCTTTCAGAAGTTTTTGTAAAGCAGGTCTGGTGGTAATAAAATCTCTGAGTACTTGCTTGTTCATAAAAGATTTTATTTTTTCTTCAATTATGAAGCTTAGTTTGGCAGGATATGAAATTCTGGGCTGAAAGTTCTGTTCTTTGAGGATGTTAAATATTGGCCCCCACTCTCTTCTGGCTTGTGGGGTTTCTACTGAGAGATCTGCTGTAAGTCTAATAGGCTTCCCTTTGTGGGTAACCTGACCCTTCTCTCTGGCTGTCCTTAGTATTTTCTCCTTCGTTTCAACCCTTTTGAATCTAATGATTATGTGTCTTGGGGTTGCTCTTCTTAAGGAATATCTTTGTGGTGTTCTCTGTATTACCTGAGGTTGAATGGTATCCTGCTTTGCTAGATTGGGAAAATTCTCCTGGGTAATATCCTGAAGAGTATTTTCCAGCTGAAATTCATTCTCTCCATCACATTCAGGTACACCTATCAAACGGAGACTAGGTCTTTTCACATAGTCCCATAATTTTTGAGGACTTTGCTCATTCCTTTTTATCTTTTTTTCTCTATTGTCTTCTCGTGCCATTTCATTAAGTCGGTCTTCGACCTCTGATATCCTTTCTTCTGCTTGATCAATTCAGCTATTCAAAGTTGTGCATATTTCACGAAGATCTTGTGTTGTATTTTTCAACTCCATTAGTTCATTTATATTCCTTTCTATATTGTCCATTCTTTTTAACATTTCGTCTAACCTTTTTCAAAGTTCTTAATTTCTTTACATTGGGTTAGAACAAGTTGTTTCAATTCCCAGAAGTTTTTTACCATCCACCTTCTAAAGCCTCCTTCAGATACTGGAACACAGTCCTCTTCGATTAAGGCTTGTTCCATTGCTGATGAAGAATTACTGTCCCCTGTAGAGAGAGAGAGGGGTTCTGACTTTCGGTTTTCTCAGCCTTTTTAGGCTGTTTTTTTCCCTTTATTGTGAATATATCCATCTGATGTTTTTACAATTAGCGCCTTTCCGATTAAGTTCCTGAGAGGATGTCCAACTTATTGATTCCCAGTGCTGGAATTTGAGCAACCCACTGCACCAGCCAAAAAAGCAGCGATAAGAGTGATGATGCACTTCTGCCTGGGAATCTCTGGACTGGCTTCCTTCTTGAATCTGCAACAAGCAGCTCTGCCTTCCCAGAGCTCCAAACTCCAGTCAGTAGGGGAACCAGTCCCGCTCACTGTGCACGAAGAACTGCCGCGCTGAGGCAATGAGAAAACCGCAGCACCGGCCACAGAATTCGCGCTGGCGACCCGTGGGGCTCCTCCACTGGAAATCTTCTGGTCCGTGGGCAACAAAAATTTCTCTGAAAATGTGGTGTCCTCACGTTTCCCGAGCTTTCACTGGGAGCTACAATCCTGAGCTGTTAGCGATCAGACATTGTGGATTTCTCTCCCCCTCTTTTAAATTTGATGATAGGGTGTCAATTTTTGATCTCTCCACTCTTTTCATGAGGGCACTTATTGCTATATATTTTAATCTACAGACTGCTTTAAATGTTTCCCAGAGATTCTGGTACTTTGTGGGTTTGTTCTCGTTGGTTTCAAAGAACTTCTTTATTTCTGCCTTTATTTCATTGTTTATCCAATCAACATTCAAGAACCAGTTGTTTAGTTTCCATGAAGCTGTGCGGTTCTGAGTTATTTTCTGAAGTCTGAATTCCAACTTGATTGCACTATGGTCTGAGAGACTGTTATGATTTCAGTTGTTTTGCATTTGCTGAGGAGTGCTTTACTTCCAATTATGTGGTCAATTTTGGAGTAGGTATGATGTAGTGCTGAGAAAAATGTATATTGTGTGGATTTGGGGTGAAGAGTTCTGTAAATGTCTATCAGGTTTGCTTGTTCCAGGTCTGAGTTCAAGTCCTGGATATCTTTGTTAATTTTCTGTCTGTTTGATCTGTCTTGTATTCACAGTGGAGTGTTAAAGTCTCCCACTATTATTGTGTGGGAGTCTAAGTCTCTTTGTATGTCGTTAAGAACTTGCCTTATATATCTGGGTGCTCCTGTATTGGGTCCATATATATTTAGAATCGTTAGTTCTTCTTGTTGTATCGATCCTTTTACCATTATGTAATGACCTTTTTGTCCCTTTTGATTTTTGTTGCTTTAAAATCTATTTTATCAGAGATGAGAATTGCAACTCCTGCCTTTTTCTGCTCTCAATTTGCTTGGTAAATCTTCCTTCATCCATTTATTTTGAGCCTTTGTGTATCCTTGCATGTGAGGTGGGTTTCCTGGATGCAGCACACCGATGGGTTTTGGTTTTGTATCCAATTTGCCAGTCTGTATCTTTTAATTGGTGCACTTAGCCCATTTCCAGTTAGGGTTCATATTGTTATGTGTGAATTTGATACTGCCATTTTGATGCTAGCTGGCTGTTTTCCCCATTGGTTCATGTAGATTCCTCATTTTGTTGATGCTCTTTAGCATTTGGTATGCTTTTAGGATGGCTGGTACTGGTTGTTTCTTTCTATGTGTAATGCCTCTTTCAGGAGCTCTTTTAAAGCAGGCCTAGTGGTGACAAAATCTCTGAGTACTTGCTTGTTGGCAAAAAATTTTATTCTTCCTTCACTTATGAAGCTCAGTTTGGCTGGATATAAAATTCTGGGTTGAAAGTTCTTTTCTTTAAGGATGTTGAATATTGGCCCCCACTCTCTTCGGGCTTGTAGAGTCTCTGCTGAGAGATCTGCTCTGAGTCTGATGGGCTTCCCTTTGTTGGTGACCCGACCTTTCTGTCTGGCTGCCCTTCGTATTTTCTCCTACATTTCAACCCTTGTGAATCTGACGATTATGTGCCTTGGGGTTGCTCTTCTTGCAGAGTATCTCTGCAGTGTTCTCTGTATTTCCTGGAGTTGAGTATTGGCCTGTCTTGCTACGTTGGAGAAATTTTCCCGGATAATATCCTGAAGAGTGTTTTCCAGCTTGGATTCATTCTCTTCATCACATTCTGGTACACCTATCAAACGTAGGGTCGGTCTCTTCACATAGTCCCACATTTCTTGGAGATTTTGTTCATTCCTTTTTCCTTTAATCTTGGTTTCTTGTTTTATTTCATTGAGTTGATCTTTGACTTCTGATATTCTTTCTTCTGCTTGGTCAATTCGGCTGTTGAAACTTGTGCATGCTTTGTGAAGTTCTCGTGTTGTTTTTTAGCTCCTTTGATTAATTCATATTTTTCTCTAAGTTGTCCATTCTTTTTATCATTTTCTCGAATCTTTTTTCAAGGTTCTTAGTTTATTTGCAGTGATTTAGAACATGTTCTTTTAGCTCACTGAAGTTTCTCATTATCCACTTTCTGAAGTCTGATTCTGTCATTTTGTCACATTCATTCTCCATCCAGCTTTGTTCCCTTGCTGGTGAGGAGTTTTTGTCCTTTGTAGAAAGTGAGGTGTTTTGGTTTGGGGCGTTTTCCTCCTTTTGCGCTGGTTTCTTCCCATCTTTATGGATTAATCCACCTGTCGTCTTAGTATTTGCTGATTTTTCATTTGGGTCTCTGTGTGGACGCCCAGATTGTTGATGATGAGGTATTTCTGTTACTTAGTTTTTCTTCTAATGGTCTAGCCCTCTCCTGTAGGATTGCCAAGGTCCACTCCAGGCCCTGCTTTTCTGGGGTACACCTGTAGCAGCTTCAGAACTGTGAGGGCTGCTACCAGTTTGTTCCAGAATGATGCCCGCCAAATGTCGGTCTGATTAGTCCTTTTTTCGGGTGACTCTGGAAATGCAGGGGTCAGGGAGCTGCTTTAGGAGACAGGCTGTGCTTTATAGGAGCTCCAGTGCTGTGCTGTGACCTCCGTCCTTCATTCAGGGCTGTTGGGAGAATGTGATTATGTCTGCTGCAACAGAACTCATAAAATCCCCCATTTTTTCCCCCTTAAACGCTCGGTCTCAGGGAGTTTGGGCTTTCTTTATGAGTATCTGTTGTACTGTCCTGCCCAGCTAGGAGGCAGTCTATTTACTATTTGCCTGCTGGGGCTTGCATGGCTTGCCTGGACCTGCCCTGTTGCGGGGAGGCTCTGTTCTGCTGTGGCATGCTCCGCCCTGCTGGCAAAGTCTCTCTGTTATGGCAGGTTGCCTCAAGAACAGCAGGCTGCGTCAGCCCTGGGCGGTACTTCAGTAGGGGTGAATCGCATCCATAGTGGTGGACGCCCTCCCCACCAGGCTGCCCCATCCTTGATGCTGGCAGCAAAACTCTCAGCACCGAGCGCCTCCAATCACCACCTTGCTGGTCCCTGTGAGGGTGGAACCCGCTGAGCCCAATCCCCCAGCTCCCTGCCTCAGAGTCCATCCTCTCTCTCTCTCTCTCTTTTTTTCCCCAAGTATCCTGCTGATAGGACACAGAGATCCGTGCAATCTCCCGTTCCGCTGACCACTGCACCAGCTCAGATCACGTTTGCCAGGAATCTCCTGGTCTGGCTTATTGTCCAAGTCCAGTTCAATCAGATGGACATGCCAATCTCCCTTTCCAAATCTCAGATTGCCAGTTTAACAGGGCACCCGGACCAGTGAGTTTTGTGCCAGGTGCCACTGCTGTGCAGCGCCGGCCTAACTGGCCCCACAAACCGGCTGCGCTAGCGCTAGCGTCCTGTGTCTCTCCCCCACCTGGGACATTCAAAGTTCTGTGGGCAAAAAACGTCCATCCGACAATGCAGATAGGACTCACCCTCTGCGACTTCACTGAGATCTGCAATCCTGAGTCACCTCTACGACACCATCGTGGGTCTGCTAAAATCAGGATTTTATTTTGTATAGCAAATTATTCAGAGACTCACTGAATAATACATGCCTGGAAATAGTCTGGAGCCTATTTAATAAGAAAGTTAATGCAGTGCCTCAGTAGAAAGTGCACAGTTGAGAAATAGTTAAGAGGATATAGTCAGGAGTCTATTTTATATGGTCACTTGTTCAGAAACTCACGGAATGATACACACCTGGGTAATAGTCAGAGTCCATGCCATATGGCCACTGAATCAGAGCATTCCTGAATAATGCACAATGGGACAATAGTCAATATTCTATTTCATATGGCCTCTCATTCAGAGCTTCAGTGGATAACAAACAGCTGTGGAGTAGTCAGGACTCTATTAATATTAAACCCAAATTAAGCACTTCCCTGAATGATACAGACGTGAGTGATAGTCTGGAGACAATTTGGTATGCACACTCATAGAGAACCTCTTCAAATACTGCAAGCGTGGGGAGTAATCACTAGTCAATTTCATATGGTGATTCATTTGGAGAATCAAGAAATAATGCACACATGTGGAGGAAAATGTGGTCCATTTCATATGGCCACAGTTTCAGTGTTTCAGTGAATAACATGTGCATCTGAATAGTCAGGAATCTCTTTCACATGGCCACACGTTCAGGGCCTCCATGAATAATGCAGCCCTGGGAAATAGCAGAGTCTACTTCAAATAGCCACACATTCGGAGTCTCTGTAAATAATGCACACCTGGGCAATAGACAGGAATCTTTTTTTATGTCCACTTATTCAGTGTCTCAATCAATAATACACACCTGGGGAAGAATTAATTTCTACTTTATGTAGCCACTCATGTAGAGCCTCAGTGAATAATGCACACCTGTGGAATGACACTGGTGTACTTCATATGGCCACAAAATCAAATCCTGAGTGAGTAATGCTCAACATTTGAATAGTGAAAAGTCTATTCAATATGCCAACTTAATTAGCCTGGGGATGAATACCAAGTGTGGGTGAAGGGGAGGAAAGCAGCAAAGCACACTGCCATGTGTGTACCTATGCAACTATCTTGCTCGTTCTGCACATGTACCCCCAAACCTATAATGCAATAAAAATTTAAAAAAAAAATAAAAAATAAAATAAAATAAAATAAAATACAAAAAAAAATCAGTGTCTCAGTCAATAATAAACACCTTAGGAATAGTAAATAATCTACTTTATCTAATAACGAACTCAAAGCCTAATTAAATAATACACACCTGTGAAATGGTCAGGAGGCTATTTAATATGGCCAAACATTTAGAGCCTCAGTGACTAATGAATACTGTTGAATTATCATTGCACTATTACATATGACCTCTGATTCAGAGCTTCACTGAATAATGATCACTTGGTGAAAAGTCAGGATTCTATTTCATGAACACAGTCTATCAGAGACAAACCTAAAAATGCACTCCTGTGAGTATTCAGGAGTCTCTTTCCTATGGCCAATGATTAAGAGCCTCATTCAACAATACATACCTATAGAAATGTCAGGAGTATATTTCACATGGCGACTCGTTCATATTCTCATTGAATCATACATACCTGACGAATACTCAGGAGTCTATTTAATATGGCCACTCATTCAGAGACTCATGGAGTTATGCACACCTGCGAAATAGTCTGGAATCTATTTGATATGATGGTTCATTCAGTGACTCAGTAGAAAATGCTCACGTGGGGAGTAGTCAAGAGGCTACTTTCTGTAGCCATTCATACATAAACTTAGGAAGTAATACACACATGTGGAATAGTCAGGAGTCAATTTCATGTGGCCACTTATTCAGAAACTCAGTGAGTGATACACAGCTGTGGACTAGTTCGAGTCTATAACATATGGCCACTTAATCAGAGCATTACTAAATGATGCACACCTGGAAAATTGTCAGGATTCTATTTCTTTCTTTTTAAAAATTTTTTATTGCATTATAGATTTTGGGGTACATGTGCAGAGCATGCAAGATAATTGCATAAGTACACACATGTCCCTGTGTATTTTCCCTTCCTCCCCTTCACCGACGCTTGGCATTCTTCCCAGCCTATTCCTTTCCAGCACCCTCGCTGTCCCTCCACCATCCCCCCCGATAGACCCAAGTGTGTAGTAGACCTCCTCCCTGTGTCCATTAGTTCTCATTTTTCTCACCCACCTATGAGTGAGAATATGGGCTATTTCCTTTTCTGTTCTTGTCTCAGTTTGCTGAGAATGATGATCTCCAGATTCATCCATGTCCTTACAAAAGACAGAAACTCATCATTTTTGATTACTGCATAATATTCCATGGTGTATATGTGCCACATTTTCCCAGTCTAGTCTATCATCTATGGGCATTTGGGTTGGTTCCAGGTCTTTGCTATTGCAAACAGTGTTGCAATAAACATTCGTGTGCATGTGTCCTTATAGAAGAAGGATTTATATTTATTTGGATATATACCCAGTAATGGGATTGCTGGGTCAAATGGAATTTCTATTTCTATTTCCTTGAGGAATCGACACACGGTCTTCCACAATGGTTGAACTAATTTACACTTCCACCAAGAGTGTAAGAGTGTTCCTCTTTCTCCACATCCTCTCCAGCATCTGCTGTCTCCACATATTTTAATGATTGCCATTCTAACTGGGGTGAGATGGTATCTCAATGTGGTTTTGATTTGCATCTCTCTAATGAACAGAGCATTTTTTCAGGTGTTTGTTGGCCTCATGTATGTCTTCTTTTGTAAAGTGTCTGTTCATATTTTTTGCCCATTTTTGAATGGGCTTGTTTATTTTCCTGTAAATCTGTTTGAGTTCTTTGTAAATTCTGGATATCAGCCCTTTGTCAGATGTGTAAACTGCAAAGATTTTTCCCATTCTGATGGTTGCCGATTCACTCTAGTGACTGTTTCTTTTGCCGTGCAGAAGCTGTGGAGTTTGATTAGGTCCCATTTGTCTATTTTGGCTTTTGTTGCCAATGCTTTTGGTGTTTTGTTCATGAAGTCCTTGCCTACTCCTATGTCCTGAATGGTTTTGCCTAGATTTTCTTCTAGGGTTTTTATGGTGTCAGGTCTTATGTTTAAGTCTTTAATCCATCTGGAGTTAATTTTAGTGTAAGGTGTCAGGAAGGGGTCCAGTTTCTGCTTTCTGCACATGGCTAGCCAGTTTTCCCAACACCATTTATTAAATAGGAATCCTTTCCCCATTGCCTGTTTTGTCTGGTTTATCAAAGATAATATGGTTGTAGATATGTTGTGTTGCCTCCGATGCCTCTGTTCTGTTCCATTGGTCTATATCTCTGTTTTGGTACCAGTACCATGCTGTTTTGATTACTGTAGCCTTGTAGTATAGTTTGAAGTCTGGTAGTGTGATGCCTCCGCTGTGTTCTTTTGCTTAGAATTGACTTGGCTATGCGGGCTCTCTTTTGGTTCCATATGAAATTCATGGTGGTTTTCCAGTTCTGTGAAGAAATTCAATGGTAGTTTGATGGGGATAGCATTGATTGTGTAAATTACTTTGGGCAGTATAGCCATTTTCACGATATTGATTCTTCCTAACCACGAACATGGAATGTTTCTCCATCTGTTTGTGTCCTCTCTTATTTCGTTGAGCAGTGGTTTGTAGTTTTCCTTAAAGAGGTCCCTTACATTCCTTGTGAGTTGTATTCCTAGGTATTTTATTTTCTTTGTAGCAATTGTGAATGGCAGTTCGTTCTTGATTTGGTTCTCTTTAAGTCTGTTATTGGTGTATAGGAATGCTTGTGATTTTTGAACATTGATTTTATATCCTGAGACTTTGCTGAAGTTGCTTATCAGTTTCAGGAGCTTTTGGGCTGAGGTGATGGGGTCTTCTAGGTATACTATCATGTCGTCTGCAAATAGAGACAATTTGGCTTCCACCTTTCCTATTTGAATACCCTTTATTTCTTTTCTTGCCTGATTGCTCTGGCTAGAACTTCCAGTACTATGTTGAATAGGAGTGGTGAGAGGGCATCCTTGTCTAGTGCCGGATTTCAAAGGAATGCTTCCAGTTTTGCCCATTAAGTATGATATTGGCTGTTGGTTTGTCATAAATAGCTTTTATTACTTTGAGATATGTTCCATCAATACCAAGTTTATTGAGGTTTTAGCATAAAGGGCTGTTGAATTTTGTCAAATGCCTTCTCTGCATCAATTGAGATAATCATGTGGTTTTGTTTTGCTTCTGTTTATGTGGTGAATTACATTTATAGACTTGCGTATGTTGAACCAGCCTTGCATCCCGGGATGAATCCTACTTGATCATGATGGATAAGTTTTTAATGTGCTGTTGCAATCGGTTTGCCAGTATTTTATTGAAGATTTTGCATCTATGTTCATCATGGATATTGGCCTGAAGTTTTCTTTTCTTGTTGAGTATCTCTGCAGTGTTCTCTGTATTTCCTGGAGTTGAGTATTGGCCCTGTCTTGCTGTTGGAGAAATTTTCTCCGGATAATATCCTGAAGAGTGTTTTCCAGCTTGGATTCATTCTCTTCATCACATTCTGGTACACCTATCAAGCGTGTCGGTCTCTTCACATAGTCCCACATTTCTTGGAGATTTTGTTCATTCCTTTTCCTTTAATCTTGGTTTCTTGTTTTATTTCATTGAGTTGATCTTTGACTTCTGATATTCTTTCTTCTGCTTGGTCAATTCGGCTGTTGAAACTTGTGCATGCTTTGTGAAGTTCTCGTGTTGTTTTTAGCTCCTTTGATTAATTCATATTTTTCTCTAAGTTGTCCATTCTTTTTATCATTTCTCTTGAATCTTTTTCAAGGTTCTTAGTTTCTTTGCAGTGATTTAGAACATGTTCTTTTAGCTCACTGAAGTTTCTCATTATCCACTTTCTGAAGTCTGATTCTGTCATTTTGTCACATTCATTCTCCATCCAGCTTTGTTCCCTTGCTGGTGAGGTTTTTGTCCTTTGTAGAAAGTGAGGTGTTTTGGTTTGCGTTTTCCTCCTTTTGCGCTGGTTTCTTCCATCTTTATGGATTAATCCACCTGTCGTCTTAGTATTTGCTGATTTTCATTTGGGTCTCTGTGTGACAGATTGTTGATGATGAGGTATTTCTGTTACTTAGTTTTCTTTCTAATGGTCTAGCTCCCTCTGTGGATTGCCAAGGTCCACTCCAGGCCCTGCTTTTCTGGGGTACATGCCTGTAGCTTCAGAACCTGTGAGGGCTGCTACCAGTTTGTTCCAGAATGATGCCCGCCAAATGTCGTGTCTGATTAGTCCTTTTTCGGGTGACTCTGGAAATGCAGGGTCAGAGCTGCTTTGGAGACAGGCTGTGCTTTATAGGAGCTCCAGTGCTGTGCTGTGACCTCCGTCCTTCATTCAGGGCTGTTGGGAGAATGTGATTATGTCTGCTGCAACAGAACTCATAAAATCCCATTTTTTTCCCCCTTAAACGCTCGGTCTCAGGGTTTGGGCTTTCTTTATAGTATCTGTTGTACTGTCCTGCCCAGCTAGGAGGCAGTCTATTTACTATTTGCCTGCTGGGCTTGCATGGCTTGCCTGACCTGCCCTGTTGCGGGAGGCTCTGTTCTGCTGTGGCATGCTCCGCCCTCTGGCAAGAGTCTCTCTGTTATGGCAGGTTGCCTCAAGAACAGCAGGCTCACGTCAGCCTGGGCGGTACTTCAGTAGGTGAATCGCATCCATAGTGGTGGGCGCCTCCTCACCAGGCTGCCCCATCCTTGATGCTGGCAGCAAAACTCAACACCGAGCGCCTCAATCACCACCTTGCTGGTCCCTGTGAGGTGGAACCGCTGAGCCCAATAGCTCCCTGCCTCAGAGTCCATCCTCTCTCTCTCTTTTTTCCAAGTATCCATGCTGATAGGACACAGAGATCCGTGCAATCTCTGTTCCGCTGACCACTGCACCCAGCTCAGATCACGTTTGCCAGGAATCCTGGTCTGGCTTATTGTCAAGTCCAGTTCAATCAGATGGACATGCCAATCCTTTTTTCCAAATCTCAGATTGCCAGTTTAACAGGGCACCGGACCAGTGAGTTTTTGTGCCAGGTGCCACTGCTGTGAGCGCGCCTAACTGGCCCCACAAACCGGCTGCGCTAGCGCTTAGCGTCCTGTGTCTCCCCACCTGGGACATTCAAAGTTCTGTGGGCAAAAACGTCCATCCGACAATGCAGATGGACTCACCCTCTGCGACTTCACTGAGATCTGCAATCCTGAGTCACCTCTACGACACCATCGTGGTCTGCTAAAATCAGGATTTTATTTTTGTATAGCAAATTATTCAGAGACTCACTGAATAATACATGCCTGAAATAGTCTGGAGCCTATTTAATAAGAAAGTTAATGCAGTGCCTCAGTAGAGTGCACAGTTGAGAAATAGTGAGAGGATATAGTCAGAGTCTATTTTATATGGTCACTTGTTCAGAAACTCACGGAATGATACACACCTGGGAATAGTCAGAGTCCATGCCATATGGCCACTGAATCAGAGCATTCTGAATAATGCACAATGGGACAATAGTCAATATTCTATTTCATATGGCCTCTCATTCAGAGCTTCAGTGGATAACAAACAGCTGTGGAGTAGTCAGGACTCTATTAATATTAAACCCAAATTCAGCTTCCTGAATGATACAGACGTGAGTGATAGTCTGAGACAATTTGGTATGCACCTCTGAGAACCTCTTCAAATACTGCAAGCGTGAGGAGTAATCACTAGTCAATTTCATGGTGATTCATTTGGAGAATCAAGAAATAAAACACTATGTGGAGGAAAATGTGGTCCATTTCATATGGCCACAGTTTCAGTGTTTCAGTGAATAACATGTGCATCTGAATAGTCAGGAATCTCTTTCACATGGATATTCAGGGCCTCCATGAATAATGCAGCCCTGAGAAATAGCAGAGTCTACTTCAAATAATACACTTCCTCTCTGTAAATAATGCACACCTGGGCAATAGACAGGATATTTTTTATGTCTATTCATGTCTCAATCAATTATACACACCTGAAGAATTAATTTCTACTTTAGTAGCCACTCATGTAGAGCCTAGTGAATAATGCACACCTGTGGAATGACACTGGTGTCTTCATATTCAAAATCAAATCCTGAGTGAGTGTGCTCAACATTTGAATATGAAAAGTCTATTCAATATGCCACTTAATTAGCCTCAGGGATGAATAATGTGGGTGAACTGGAGGCAAAGACACTGCCATGTGTACCTATGCAACTATCTTGCTCGTTCTGCACATGTCCCCAAACCTATAATGCAATAAAATTTAAAAAATATAAAATAAAATATAAAATAAAATACATATCAGTGTCTCAGTCAATAATAAACACCTTAGGAATTGTAAATAATCTACTTTATCTAATAACGAACTCAAAGCCTAATTAAATAATACACACCTGTGAAATGGTCAGGAGGCTATTTAATATGGCCAAACATTTAGAGCCTCAGTGACTAATGAATACTGTTGAATTATCATTGCACTATTACATATGACCTCTGATTCAGAGCTTCACTGAATAATGATCACTTGGTGAAAAGTCAGGATTCTATTTCATGAACACAGTCTATCAGAGACAAACCTAAAAATGCACTGTGAGTATTCAGGAGTCTCTTTCCTATGCCAATGATTAAGAGCCTCATTCAACAATACATACCTATAGAAATGTCAGGAGTATATTTCACTGGCGACTGTTCATATTCTCATTGAATCATACATACCTGACGAATACTCAGGAGTCTATTTAATATGGCCACTCATTCAGAGACTCATGGAGTTATGCACACCTAAATAGTCTGGAATCTATTTGATATGATGGTTCATTCAGTGACTCAGTAGAAAATGCTCACGTGGGAGTAGTCAAGAGGCTACTTTCTGTAGCCATTCATACATAAACTTAGGAAGTAATACACACATGTGGAATAGTCAGGAGTCAATTTCATGTGGCCACTTATTCAGAAACTCAGTGAGTGATACACAGCTGTGGACTAGTTCGAGTCTAACATATGGCCATAATCAGAGCATTACTAAATGATGCACACCTGGAAAATTGTGATTCTATTTCTTTCTTTTTTTAAAAAATTTTTTATTGCATTATAGATTTTGGGGTACATGTGCAGAGCATGCAAGATAATTGCATAAGTACACACATGTCTGTGTTTTGCCTTCCTCCCTTCACCCACACTTGGCATTCTTCCCAGCCTATTCCTTTCCAGCCCCCCTGCTGTCCCTCCACCATCCCCCGATAGACCCCAGTGTGTAGTAGACCTCCTCCCTGTGTCCATTAGTTCTCATTTTTCTCACCCACCTATGAGTGAGAATATGGGCTATTTCCTTTTCTGTTCTTGTCTCAGTTTGCTGAGAATGATGATCTCCAGATTCATCCATGTCCTTACAAAAGACAGAAACTCATCATTTTTGATTACTGCATAATATTCCATGGTGTATATGTGCCACATTTTCCCAGTCTAGTCTATCATCTATGGGCATTTGGGTTGGTTCCAGGTCTTTGCTATTGCAAACAGTGTTGCAATAAACATTCGTGTGCATGTGTCCTTATAGAAGAAGGATTTATATGTATTTGGATATATACCCAGTAATGGGATTGCTGGGTCAAATGGAATTTCTATTTCTAGGTCCCTGAGGAATCGCCACACTGTCTTCCACAATGGTTGAACTAATTTACACTCCACCAACAGTGTAAGAGTGTTCCTATTTCTCCACATCCTCTCCAGCATCTGCTGTCTCCAGATTTTTAATGATCGCCATTCTAACTGGCGTGAGATGGTATCTCAATGTGGTTTTGATTTGCATCTAATGACCAATGATGATGAGCATTTTTCATATGTTTGTTGGCCTCATGTATGTCTTCTTTTGTAAAGTGTCTGTTCATATTTTTTGCCCATTTTTGAATGGGCTTGTTTGTTTTTCCTGTAAATCTGTTTGAGTTCTTTGTAAATTCTGGATATCAGCCCTTTGTCAGATGTGTAAACTGCAAAGATTTTTTCCCATTCTGATGGTTGCCGATTCACTCTAGTGACTGTTTCTTTTGCCGCAGAAGCTGTGGAGTTTGATTAGGTCCCATTTGTCTATTTTGGCTTTTGTTGCCAATGCTTTTGGTGTTTTGTTCATGAAGTCCTTGCCTACTCCTATGTCCTGAATGGTTTTGCCTAGATTTTCTTCTAGGGTTTTTATGGTGTCAGGTCTTATGTTTAAGTCTTTAATCCATCTGGAGTTAATTTTAGTGTAAGGTGTCAGGAAGGGGTCCAGTTTCTGCTTTCTGCACATGGCTAGCCAGTTTTCCCAACACCATTTATTAAATAGGGAATCCTTTCCCATTGCCTGTTTTTGTCTGGTTTATCAAAGATAATATGGTTGTAGATGTTGTGTTGCCTCCGATGCCTCTGTTCTGTTCCATTGGTCTATATCTCTGTTTTGGTACCAGTACCATGCTGTTTTGATTACTGTAGCCTTGTAGTATAGTTTGAAGTCTGGTAGCGTGATGCCTCCGCTGTGTTCTTTTGCTTAGAATTGACTTGGCTATGCGGGCTCTTTTTGGTTCCATATGAAATTCATGGTGGTTTTTCCAGTTCTGTGAAGAAATTCAATGGTAGTTTGATGGGGATAGCATTGATTGTGTAAATTACTTTGGGCAGTATAGCCATTTTCACGATATTGATTCTTCCTAACCACGAACATGGAATGTTTCTCCATCTGTTTGTGTCCTCTTATTTCGTTGAGCAGTTGTTTGTAGTTTTCCTTAAAGAGGTCCCTACATTCCTTGTGAGTTGTATTCCTAGGTATTTTATTTTCTTTGTAGCAATTGTGAATGGCAGTTTGTTCTTGATTTGGTTCTCTTTAAGTCTGTTATTGGTGTATAGGAATGCTTGTGATTTTTGAACATTGATTTTATATCCTGAGACTTTGCTGAAGTTGCTTATCAGTTGCAGGAGCTTTTGGGCTGAGGTGATGGGGTCTTCTAGGTATACTATCATGTCGTCTGCAAATAGAGACAATTTGGCTTCCACCTTTCCTATTTGAATACCCTTTATTTCTTTTTCTTGCCTGATTGCTCTGGCTAGAACTTCCAGTACTATGTTGAATAGAGTGGTGAGAGAGGGCATCCTTGTTCAGTGCCGGATTTCAAAGGAATGCTTCCAGTTTTTGCCCAAGTATGATATTGGCTGTTGGTTTGTCATAAATAGCTTTTATTACTTTGAGATATGTTCCATCAATACCAAGTTTATTGAGGGTTTTAGCATAAAGGGCTGTTGAATTTTGTCAAATGCCTTCTGCATCAATTGAGATAATCATGTGGTTTTTGTTTTTGCTTCTGTTTATGTGGTGAATTACATTTATAGACTTTGTATGTTGAACCAGCCTTGCATCCCCGGATGAATCCTACTTGATCATGATGGATAAGTTTTTAATGTGCTGTTGCAATCGGTTTGCCAGTATTTTATTGAAGATTTTGCATCTATGTTCATCATGGATATTGGCCTGAAGTTTTCTTTTCTTGTTGAGTCTCTGCCAGGTTTTGGTATCAGGATGATGTTGGTCTCATAAAATGATTTGGGAAGGGTTCCTCTTTTGGATTATTTGGAATAGTTTCAGAAGGAATGGTACCAGATCCTCTTGTGTGTCTGGTAGAATTCAGCTGTGAACCCATCTGGACCTGGGCTTTTTGTGTGGTAGGTTTCAATTGCTGCCTCAACTTCAGACCTTGTTATTGGTCTATTCATAGTTTTGGCTTCCTCCTGGTTTAGGCTTGGGAGGACACAGGCGTCCAGGAATTTATCCATTTCTTCCTGATTTACTAGTTTATGCATAGAGTTGTTTGTAGTATTCTCTGATGATGGTTTGAATTTCTGTGGAATCTGTGGTGATTTCCTTTATCGCTTTTTTATTGCATCTATTTGGTTGTTCTCTCTTTCTTTTTATCAGTCTGGCTAGTGGTCTGTCTATTTTGTTGATCTTTTCAAAAACCAGCTCTTAGATTTATTGATTTTTGAAGGGTTTTTCTTGTCTCTATCTCCTTCAGTTCTGCTCTGATCTTAGTTATTTCTTGTCTTCGCTAGGTTTTGAGCTTTTTGATCTTGCTCCTCTAGCTCTTTCAATTTTGACGATAGGGTGTCAATTTTGGATCTCTCCACTCTTCTCATGTGGGCACTTATTGCTATATATTTTCCTCTACAGACTGCTTTTAAATGTGTCCCAGAGATTCTGGTACGTTGTGTCTTCATTCTCATTGGTTTCAAAGAACTTCTTTATTTCTGCCTTCATTTCATTGTTTATCCAATCAACATTCAAGAGCCAGTTGTTCAGTTTCCATGAAGCTGTGCGGTTCTGAGTTATTTTCTGAATTCTGAGTTCCAACTTGATTGCACTATGGTCTGAGAGACTGTTTGTTATGATTTCAGTTGTTTTGCATTTGCTGAGGAGTGCTTTACTTCCAATTATGTGGTCAATTTTGGAGTAGGTGTGATGTGGTGCTGAGAAGAATGTATATTCTGTGGATTTGGGGTGGAGAGTTCTGTAAATGTCTATCAGGTTTGCTTGTTCCAGGTCTGAGTTCAAGTCCTGGATATCCTTGTTAATTTTCTGTCTGGTTGATCTGTCTGCTATTGACAGTGGAGTGTTAAAGTCTCCCACTATTATTGTGTGGGAGTTCAAGTCTCTTGTAAGTCATTAAGAACTTGCCTTATATATCTGGGTGCTCCTACATTGGGTCCATATATATTTAGAATCGTTAGCTCTTCTTGTTGTATCCATCCTTTTACCATTATGTAATGACCTTCTTTGTCCCTTTTGATCTTTGTTGCTTTAAAGTCTATTTTATCAGAGATGAGAATTGCAACTCCTGCTTTTTTTGCTCTCCATTTGCTTGGTAAATCTTCCTCCATCCCTTTATTTTGAGCCTTTGTGTATCTTTGCATGTGAGGTGGGTTTCCTGGATACAGCACACCGATGGGTTTTGGTTTTTATCCAATTTGCCAGTCTGTGTCTTTTGATTGGTGCATTTAGCCCATTTACATTTAGGGTTAATATTGTTATGTGTGAATTTGATACTGCCATTTTGATGCTAGCTGGCTGTTTTGCCCATTGGTTCATGTAGATTCTTCATTTTGTTGATGCTCTTTAGCATTTGGTATGCTTTTAGGATGGCTGGAACTGGTTGTTTCTTTCTATGTGTAGTGCCTCTTTCAGGAGCTCTTGTAAAGCAGGCCTAGTGGTGACAAAATCTCTGAGTACTTGCTTGTTCGTGAAGGATTTTATTTTTCCTTCACTTATGAAGCTCAGTTTGGCTGGATATGAAATTCTGGGTTGAAAGTTCTTTTCTTTAAGGATGTTGAATATTGGCCCCCACTCTCTTCTGGCTTGTAGAGTCTCTGCCGAGAGATCTGCTGTGAGTCTGATGGGCTTCCCTTTGTGGGTGACCTGACCTTTCTCTCTGGCTGCCCTTAGTATTTTCTCCTTCATTTCAACCCTGGTGAATCTGACGATTATGTGCCTTGGGGTTGCTCTTCTTGCAGAGTATCTTTGTGGTGTTCTCTGTATTTCCTGGAGTTGAGTATTGACCTGTCTTGCTAGGTTGGGGAAATTTTCCTGGATAATATCCTGAAGAGTGTTTTCCAGCTTGATTCATTCTCTTCATCACATTCTGGTACACCTATCAAACGTAGGTTGGGTCTCTTCACATAGTCCCACATTTCTTGGAGATTTTGTTCATTCCTTTTGTGCTTTTTTCTTTAATCTTGGTTTCTCGTTTTATTTCATTGAGTTGATCTTCAACTTCTGATATTCTTTCTTCTGCTTGGTCAATTCGGCTGTTGAAACTTGTGCATGCTTCGAAGTTCTCGTGTTGTGTTTTTCAGCTCCTTCAATTCATTCATATTCCTCTCTAAGTTGTCCATTCTTGTTATCAATTCCTCGAATCTTTTTTCAAATCTTTTTCAAGGTTCTTAGTTTTTTGCACTGGTTTAGAACATGTTCTTTAGCTCACTGAAGTTTCTATTATCCACTTTCTGATCCGCCTGTCATTTCATCACATTCATTCTCCGTCCAGCTTTGTTCCTTGCTGGTGAGGAGTTTTGGTCCTTTGGAGGTGAGGTGTTTGTTTTCTGTTGTTCTCCTTTTTGCGCTGGTTTCTTCCCATCTTATGGATTTATCCACCTGTCATCTTAGTAGTTGCTGATTTTTCAATTGGGTCTCTGTGTGATGCCCAGATTGTTGATGATGAAGTATTTCTGTTACTTAGTTTTCCTTCTAATGGTCTAGCCCTCTGCTGTATGAGTGCTGAGGTCCACCCAGGCCCTGCTTGTCTGGGGTACACCTGTAGCAGCTGTGGAACAGTGAGGATGCTACCAGTTTCTTCTTCTGCTATCTTTGTTCCAGAATGATGCCGCCAAATGTCAGTCTGATTAGTCCTTTTTTGGGGTGACTCCTTGATATACAGGGTCAGGAGCTGCTTGAGGAGATTGTCTATGCTTTATAGGAGCTCCAGTGCTGAGCTGTTGTTCATTCAGGGTTGTTGGGAGGTTGTTTATGTCTGCTGCAACAGAACTCATAAACACCACCTTCTTTTTTCCCCTTAGATGCTCTGTCTCAGGGAGTTGGGGCTTTTATGAGTATCTGTTGCATATGGCAGGTTGCCAGCAGGCTGTGGTCCTCACTGGGCTGCACGCAGCAAACTCTCAGCCCAGTGCCTCCAGTCGCCTGCTTGTCCCGTGAGGGTGGGACCCGAGCCTGATCACCCAGCCCCTGCCTCAGAGTCTGTCCTCTCTCTCTCTCCCCAAGCTGAAAGGTTGACTCTCTCACTGGCGCCCCAGTAGCCTGCTGATATAGGGCACTGGGATCTGTGCAATCTCCCATGCCACTGCCCACTGCACAGGCTCAGATCACGCATTCCAGGAATCTCCTGGTCTGGCTTATTTTTCAACTCCTGTTCAATCAGATGGACATGCCAATCTGCCCTTCCAAATATCAGATTGCCGGTTTAATAGGGCACCCAGATCAGAGAGTTTTGTGCCCAGTGCCACTGCACTGCGGTGCTGTCAGAACCGGCCGCACGAGCCGTCTGCGCTGGCGTCCTGTGTCTCGCCCACACTGGGGACTTTCAACGTTCTGTGGGAAGAAATGGTCCATCCGAGAATGCGGCTAGGATTCACCTTCTGCGCCTTCACTGAGAGCTGCAATCCTGAGTCACCTCTAGGACGCCATCTTGGAAGTTCTATTTTCACTCTAATCAAATAATACACACCTGTGGACCAGAGTTTAAAGTAATAATATTGTAGTCAGAACTTCAGAGCTTCTGTGTTGGATTCAGAGACATGGAGAATTGAGAAGAATCTCAATAGAGTCAGAATAACATATGAACTTATACTTCTTGTATACAGACTCAGATCATGCTTTCATGTTATGCTTTGAATAGATTCATTGTCTACTATTCTGTTTTATGGTCAGTCATTTTGAGTCATTGTTAGACACAGAAATTCAGAGTTATTTCTATGGAATTGCTAGTGTATTACACTGTTGAAAAGAAATTTCTTTGATCTAAATTTAGAGTGAGTGATATATACAGGTGAATATTCAGGATTCCATTTAATATAAACAATTATGGCTGTGTTCTGCATTGTTTGAGATACAAATTTATGTACCTAATTTATAGATCAGAATATACAGGATTGAAAATCAGAAGTTATTTTTTTTGAAAGCAAAACCAAGAAATAAGATGGTTTTTTAAAATACATCAGGA
Source organism: Saguinus midas (assembly GCA_021498475.1). Classification (NCBI taxonomy): domain Eukaryota; kingdom Metazoa; phylum Chordata; class Mammalia; order Primates; family Cebidae; genus Saguinus; species Saguinus midas. The sequence goes on from CM038394.1 coordinate 171,535,148, forward strand.
TTCTATTTTATATTGCACTCAGAGAATCAGGAATTGCATGAGGAATACTAGAGTAATATGAGATCTATTTCCTGGACCACCTGAAAATTCCATTACAGAATTGAATACTCAGCCAGAGACAGGAAGTGAGTTTCACTGAATGAAGAAAAAAAATGCAGGATTCTGTCCAAGGTATATTTTTTCATGAACTCAGAATAATGCACAGAAAGGAATAGCAGTGTCTATATATGCATTAGATTCAGTGAATAATGAACACCTGTTGAGTAAATATTAAGATAGCCAAAATTAAGCATAGAATGATACATCTGAATACAGTAGTCTATTTAAAATGACAATTCAGATTCTTTCAATAGCACATGGCAAAAAAGAGAACTAATATGCATCTTTGAGTTATTATAACACACACAGAAATAGAGTCAGGTCTTTCAAATTCTACAACACACATTAGATTATCAGTAATATTCACATATGCTGGAGAATCATATAGAGGCCTAAATATGCCTCAAAGAATAATACACCTGGGGTCATCAGAACTTTCATTTATATTGCCAGTTTTGACAATTTAAAATAATTCACAATGAAAAAAGTCAGACTATCATGCCCATTTAGACTTCATCATGTGAAAATTCTTTATCATGACTTTTCTTATGTAGCCACTTAAATTAATCTCTTGAATAAGATACAAATTTGATTCACAAAGTATATTGATTATTTCATTTTTTGTGAAGGACACATAAATTCTATTATTTTAGTATAAATTCAGGCAGAATTTTGATAACAATGCACAAGATAAAAATTTACTGAAGTCAATTGTAAATACTATTCAACTTATTTGAATACTAGGAATTAAATTGATTCTAGAATTAAGACTCCACAACCAGAATATTCAACATATAAAACTGCTCTGAGTCTTTTCTGTGGTCAAAATTTAAGGAATAATTTCTCAGATACCAGAAAAGACATGAACTCATTTTTTTGCAAGATTCCATGGAGTATATGTGCATTTTAGTCCAGTCTAATTAATGCTTTTCTGGTGACCACTTTCAGTTCTCAGAATGATACACAATTAACTGTCATGGATCTATTTATAGAATGATTTAGAACCTTACTATAAATACACAAATGATGCAGGATTCATATTTCATATTCTCTTCAGATATGTGCAATCATGTATAGAGGATACTTAATAGCCATATAACACATCTTGAATGATACACAATGTGACAGAAAAATTATTTTATCACTCTTCAGAACATCTTTTTGCACATGGTAATCTTAGTTTTATACAGATTATGATTTGAATAACACACAATAAGTTTTTGAATCTATTTTTGTACAATACATGTTTCTGTAATATAACTAGAAGCCAGGAAATCTTTCATATGCACTTTACCTCATTGAAAATATTCAAAATGAATCAATGATTGATTGCACATACATGAGAGTTTTAAAATGTGTATCATTGGAATTGACAGAGAATTTCTTTATGGCTATGCAGCAGCTATTAATAGACCCAGGAAAAGTGAGCATTTTTCATATACCAATTCAGAGTTTAGTAAATAATCACAGTGTGGAACAGCTGGTCTGTATTGTATGAATATAGCCTATGAGTAACACAACTAATAATATTTTTATTACTGGAACTTAATCAGTGTCTGAGTCAAGAATACATCACCTTATCCCTGTAATGACATTTCATCTAAATCATTAACCTGTCACAACAATTCACATTGAAGATATTATATTTTCATGCAAGTTCAGAGTTATATAATACATACTGAGGCTTCCAGGTTATTACATATGGCCTCAGTACAGGTTACTAATAGAACACCTAGTGGAAAGTCAGGTTCTGATAAATACATCTTTAAAATTAAAATGATCTATATCAGATGTCTATTTTCTTTAATTATGCAGAGTTCATTTAATAATAAACATCTGTGAAAAATGTCAGAATTTTTTACATCCACCATTAAGAGCCTCATTAAATAGTACTATCTAATAATAGACTATTTATATGGTCATTATTCAGAGCATAATAAGACTTATTTGAGTCTGGTTGACATATAATTTATTCAGTGCCTCAAAAATGCAAATAGTTATATATTTGACATTTATACTTTAGTAAGTAAAAAGAGATGTCACAAATCTATTTTGCACTATTCAAAAAATAGAATGCCAATTGAGGAACATCGTTTGTCTTTGAATACACAGCTAATAAATTACTAACTAAATTTTATTCTTTCTTAATTCTTTTATTTTTTTTTTTTAATTTTATTGCATTATAGGTTTTGGGGTACATGTGCAGAACGTGCAAGATAGTTGCATAGGTACACACATGGCAGTGTGTTTTGCTGCCTTCCTCCCCTCACCCACACTGGTATTCATCCCCAGGCTATCCCCCCAGCCCCCCTGCTGTCCTCCCCATTCCCCAACAGTCCCCAGTGTATAGTAGACCGCCTCTCTGTGTCCATGTGTTCTCATTTTCTCACCCACCTATGAGTGAGTATATGCAGTATTTCTTTTTCTGTTCTTGTGTCAGTTTGCTGAGAATGATGTTCTCCAGATTCATCCATGTCCCACAAAGGACACAAACTCATCATTTTTGATTGCTGCATAATATTCCATGGTGTATATGTGCCACATTTTCCCAGTCCAGTCTATCATCGATGGGCATTTGGGTTGGTTCCAGGTCTTTGCTATTGTAAACAGTGCTGCAATGAACATTCGTGTGCATGTGTCCTTATAGTAGAACGATTTATAGTCCTTTGGATAGATACCCAGTAATGGGATTGCTGGGTCAAATGGAATTTCTATTTCTAGGTCCTGAGGAATCGCCACACTGTCTTCCACAATGGTTGAACTAATTTACACTCCCACCAACAGTGTAAGAGTGTTCCTATTTCTCCACATCCTCTCCAGCATCTGCTGTCTCCAGATTTTTAATGATCGCCATTCTAACTGGCGTGAGATGGTATCTCAATGTGGTTTTGATTTGCATCTCTAATGACCAATGATGATGAGCACTTTTTCATATGTTTGTTGGCCTCATGTATGTCTTCTTTTGTAAAGTTTCTTTTCATTTCCTTTGACAATTTTTGAATGGGCTTGTTTGTTTTTTCCTGTAAATCTGTTTGAGTTCTTTGTAAATTCTGGATATCAGCCCTTTGTCAGATGTGTAAACTGCAAAGATTTTTCCCATTCTGATGGTTGCCGATTCACTCTAGTGACTGTTTCTTTTGCTGCAGAAGCTGTGGAGTTTGATTAGGTCCCATTTGTCTATTTTGGCTTTTGTTGCCAATGCTTTTGGTGTTTTGTTCATGAAGTCCTTGCCTACTCCTATGTCCTGAATGGTTTTGCCCAGATTTTCTTCTAGGGTTTTTATGGTGTCAGGTCTTATGTTTAAGTCTTTAATCCATCTGGAGTTAATTTTAGTGTAAGGTGTCAGGAAGGGGTCCAGTTTCTGCTTTCTGCACATGGCTAGCCAGTTTTCCCAACACCATTTATTAAATAGGGAATCCTTTCCCCATTGCCTGTTTTTGTCTGGTTTATCAAAGATAATATGGTTGTAGATATGTTGTGTTGCCTCCGATGCCTCTGTTCTGTTCCATTGGTCTATATCTCTGTTTTGGTACCAGTACCATGCTGTTTTGATTACTGTAGCCTTGTAGTATAGTTTGAAGTCTGGTAGCGTGATGCCTCCCGCTGTGTTCTTTTGCTTAGAATTGACTTGGCTATGCGGGCTCTTTTTGGTTCCATATGAAATTCATGGTGGTTTTTCCAGTTCTGTGAAGAAATTCAATGGTAGTTTGATGGGGATAGCATTGATTGTGTAAATTACTTTGGGCAGTATAGCCATTTTCACGATATTGATTCTTCCTAACCACGAACATGGAATGTTTCTCCATCTGTTTGTGTCCTCTTATTTCGTTGAGCAGTTGTTTGTAGTTTTCCTTAAAGAGGTCCCTTACATTCCTAGTGAGTTGTATTCCTAGGTATTTTATTTTCTTTGTAGCAATTGTGAATGGCAGTTCGTTCTTGATTTGGTTCTCTTTAAGTCTGTTATTGGTGTATAGGAATGCTTGTGATTTTTGAACATTGATTTTATATCCTGAGACTTTGCTGAAGTTGCTTATCAGTTGCAGGAGCTTTTGGGCTGAGGTGATGGGGTCTTCTAGGTATACTATCATGTCGTCTGCAAATAGAGACAATTTGGCTTCCACCTTTCCTATTTGAATACCCTTTATTTCTTTTTCTTGCCTGATTGCTCTGGCTAGAACTTCCAGTACTATGTTGAATAGAAGTGGTGAGAGAGGGCATCCTTGTCTAGTGGATTTCAAAGGAATGCTTCCAGTTTTTGCCCATTAAGTATGATATTGGCTGTTGGTTTGTCATAAATAGCTTTTATTACTTTGAGATATGTTCCATCAATACCAAGTTTATTGAGGGTTTTTAGCATAAAGGGCTGTTGAATTTTGTCAAATGCCTTCTGCATCAATTGAGATAATCATGTGGTTTTTGTTTTGCTTCTGTTTATGTGGTGAATTACATTTATAGACTTTATGATGTTGAACCAGCCTTGCATCCCCGGATGAATCCTACTTGATCATGATGGATAAGTTTTTAATGTGCTGTTGCAATCGGTTTGCCAGTATTTTATTGAAGATTTTGCATCTATGTTCATCATGGATATTGGCCTGAAGTTTTCTTTTCTTGTTGAGTCTCTGCCAGGTTTTGGTATCAGGATGATGTTGGTCTCATAAATGATTTGGGAAGGGTTCCTCTTTTGGATTATTTGGAATAGTTTCAGAAGGAATGGTACCAGATCCTCTTTGTGTGTCTGGTAGAATTCAGCTGTGAACCCATCTGGACCTGGGCTTTTTGTGTGGTAGGTTTAATTGCTGCCTCAACTTCAGACCTTGTTATTGGTCTATTCATAGTTTCGCTTCCTCCTGGTTTAGGCTTGGGAGGACACAGGCGTCCAGGAATTTATCCATTTCTTCCTGATTTACTAGTTTATGTGCATAGAGTTGTTTGTAGTATTCTCTGATGATGGTTTGAATTTCTGTGGAATCTGTGGTGATTTCCTTTATCGTTTTTTATTGCATCTATTTGGTTGTTCTCTCTTTCTTTTTTATCAGTCTGGCTAGTGGTCTGTCTATTTTGTTGATCTTTTCAAAAACCAGCTCTTAGATTTATTGATTTTTTGAAGGGTTTTTTTTTGTCTCTATCTCCTTCAGTTCTGCTCTGATCTTAGTTACTTCTTGTCTTCGGCTAGGTTTTGAGTTTTGATCTTGCTCCTCTAGCTCTTTCAATTTTGACGATAGGGTGTCAATTTTGGATCTCCACTCTTCTCATGTGGGCACTTATTGCTATATATTTTCCTCTACAGACTGCTTTAAATGTGTCCCAGAGATTCTGGTACGTTGTGTCTTCATTCTCGTTGGTTTCAAAGAACTTCTTTATTTCTGCCTTCATTTCATTGTTTATCCAATCAACATTCAAGAGCCAGTTGTTCAGTTTCCATGAAGCTGTGCGTTCTGAGTTATTTTCTGAATTCTGAGTTCCAACTTGATTGCACTATGGTCTGAGAGACTGTTTGTTATGATTTCAGTTGTTTTGCATTTGCTGAGGAGTGCTTTACTTCCAATGATGTGGTCAATTTTGGAGTAGGTGTGATGTGGTGCTGAGAAGAATGTATATTCTGTGGATTTGGGGTGGAGAGTTCTGTAAATGTCTATCAGGTTTGCTTGTTCCAGGTCTGAGTTCAAGTCCTGGATATCCTTGTTAATTTTCTGTCTGGTTGATCTGTCTGCTATTGACAGTGGAGTGTTAAAGTCTCCCACTATTATTGTGTGGGAGTCTAAGTCTCTTGTAAGTCATTAAGAACTTGCCTTATATATCTGGGTGCTCCTGCATTGGGTCCATATATATTTAGAATCGTTATCTCTTCTTGTTGTATCGATCCTTTTACCATTATGTAATGACCTTCTTTGTCCCTTTTGATCTTTGTTGCTTTAAAGTCTATTTTATCAGAGATGAGAATTGCAACTCCTGCTTTTTTGCTCTCCATTTGCTTGGTAAATCTTCCTCCATCCCTTTATTTTGAGCCTTTGTGTATCCTTGCATGTGAGGTGGGTTTCCTGGATACAGCACACCGATGGGTTTTGTTTTTATCCAATTTGCCAGTCTGTGTCTTTTTGATTGGTGCATTTAGCCCATTTACATTTAGGGTTAATATTGTTATTATGTGAATTTGATACTGCCATTTTGATGCTAGCTGGCTGTTTTGCCCATTTGGTTCATGTAGATTCTTCATTTTGTTGATGGTCTTTAGCATTTGGTATGCTTTTAGGATGGCTGGTACTGGTTGTTTCTTTCTATGTGTAGTGCCTCTTTCAGGAGCTCTTGTAAAGCAGGCCTAGTGGTGACAAAATCTCTGAGTACTTGCTTGTTCGTGAAGGATTTTATTTTTCCTTCACTTATGAAGCTCAGTTTGGCTGGATATGATATTCTGGGTTGAAAGTTCTTTTCTTTAAGGATGTTGAATATTGGCCCCCACTCTTCTGGCTTGTAGAGTCTCTGCCGAGAGATCTGCTGTGAGTCTGATGGGCTTCCTTTGTGGGTGACCTGACCTTTCTCTGGCTGCCCTTAGTATTTTCTCCTTCATTTCAACCCTGGTGAATCTGACGATTATGTGCCTTGGGGTTGCTCTTCTTGTGGAGTATCTTTGTGGTGTTCTCTGTATTTCCTGGAGTTGAGTGTTGACCTGTCTTGCTAGGTTGGGGAAATTTTGCTGGATAATATCCTGAAGAGTGTTTTCCAGCTTGGATTCATTCTCTTCATCACATTCTGGTACTCCTATCAAATGTAGGTTGGGTCTCTTCACATAGTCCCACATTTCTTGGAGATTTTGTTCATTCCTTTTGTGCTTTTTTCTTAATCTTGGTTTCTCATTTTATTTCATTGAGTTGATCTTCAACTTCTGATATTCTTTCTTCTGCTTGGTCAATTCGGCTGTTGAAACTTGTGCATGCTTCGTGAAGTTCTCGTGTTGTGTTTTTCAGCTCCTTCAATTCATTCATATTCCTCTCTAAGTTGTCCATTCTTGTTATCATTCCTCGAATCTTTTTCAAATCTTTTTCAAGGTTCTTAGTTTCTTTTGCACTGATTTAGAACATGTTCTTTAGCTCACTGAAGTTTCTCATTATCCACTTTCTGAAGTCTGATTCTGTCATTTTGTCACACTCATTCTCCATCCAGCTTTGTTCCTTGCTGGTGAGGAGTTTTGGTCCTTGTAGGAGGTGAGGTGTTTTGGTTTCGGTGTTTTCTCCTTTTGCGCTGGTTTCTTTTCATCTTTATGGATTTATCCACCTGTCGTCTTAGTAGTTGCTGATTTTTCAATTGGGTCTCTGAGTGGATGCCCAGATTGTTGATGATGAAGTATTTCTGTTACTTAGTTTTCCTCTAATGGTCTAGCCCTCTGCTGTATGAGTGCTGAGGTCCACCCAGGCCCTGCTTGTCTGGGGTATACCTGTAGCAGCTGCAGAACAGTGAGGGATGATACCAGTTTCTTCTTCTGCTGTCTTTGTTCCAGAATGATGCCAGCCAAATGTCAGTCTGATTAGTCCTTTTTGGGGTGACTCTTGATATACAGGGGTCAGGGAGCTGCTTGAGGATGGTCTGTGCTTTATAGGAGCTCCAGTGCTGAGTGAGCCTGTTGTTCATTCAGGGTTGTTGGGATGTTTATGTCTGCTGCAACAGAACTCATAAACACCCCTTTTTTTTCCCCCTTAGATGCTCTGTCTCAGGGAGTTGGGGCTTTCTTTATGAGTATCTGTTGCACTGTCCTGCCAGGAGGCAGTCTATTCACTATTTGCCTGCCAGGCTTTGACGCCCGCTGCTGGGCCCTGTTCTGCTGTGGACCACCCTGCTGAGGAGTCTCTGTTATGGCAGGTTGCCTCAATGGCAGGCGCATCCCTGGGCGTACTTCAGTAGGGGTGATTGTCATGGTGGACGCCTCCTCACCTGCACACCCCAGATGCTGGCAGCAAAACTCTCAGCCCAAGCGCCTCCAGTCGCCCTGCTTGTCCCGTGGGTGGGACCCGCTGAGCCTGATCACCCAGCTCCCTGCCTCAGAGTCCGTCCTCTCTCTCTCTCTTCTCCCCAAGCTGAAAGGTCGACTCTCACTGGCCCCCAGTAGCTGATAGGGCACTGGGATCCTATCTCCCGTGCCACTGCCCACTGGCTCAGATCACGCTTCCCAAAACTCCTGGTCTGGCTCATTGTCCAAGTCTGTTCAATCAGATGGACATGCCAATCTGCCCTTCCAAATCTCAGATTGCCGTTTAACAGGGCACCCAGACCAGTGAGTTGTGCCCAGGTGCTGTGCTGGCAGCCAGGGCTGCAAGCCGGCTGTGCTGGCTTTGTGTCTCCCACACCTGGGACTTTCAACGCTATGTAAAGGTCCATCCGAGAATGTGGCTAGGACTCACCTCTGCGCCTTCACTGAGAGCTGCAATCCTGAGTCGCCTCTGCCATCTTGCCATTGTGTCTCTAATTTTTTTAAAATTTTTATTGCATTATAGGTTTTTCATCACACAAGATACTTGCATAGATACACAAATGAAAGTGTGTTTTGTTGTTCCTTCACAACATTTGGAATAATGCACTGATAATAGTCAGTCTTTTATGGTCACCATTGAGATTTCACTAAAATGTAAACTGGAATAGATTCTTTTCTATTTCATTCAGAGTCTACTGAATAATGCACACTATGAAATAATCAGGAGACTTTTTAATGTGGCCTCATTCAGTTTCACTTAATAATGTGAGTACAGGAGTCTATTTATGACATATTCAGAGCCTCTTGAATAATATACATTGTGGATAGTATCTCATTATGGTTGCATATTCTGAGCCTCAGAAAAATACACACCTGAAGAATAATTTGTCACTATTTGCCTGCCAGGGCTTTGCCCTGCTAGCGTGGGTCTGCTGCTGCCCTGGGGCTCTTTCTGTGGTGCACTCCACCCTGTTGGCGGCATCTCTCTGCTATGGCTGGTTGCCTCATCAACAGCAGGCTGCGTCAGCAGTGGGCGTACCTCAGTAGGGCGGATTCCTCTCTGGTGACGCCTCCCCACCGCTGCACGTCCTGGTTTCAGCTGACCCGCTGCAAAACTCTCAACCCTGAGCAACTCAAATCGCCCTCTGCTTATCCCCATGAGGGTGGGACCCGCAGAGCCCAAACACCTGGCTCCCCTCAGACTCCCTCTCTCTCTCTCTCTTTCTTTCCAAATTGAATGGTGACTCACTCACAGGCGCCCCAGTCGCCTGCTGATTGGCCACTGGGATCCATGCAATCTCCCTGAAGTAGCCCACTGCACTGGCACAAATTGTTTTCCCAGGAATCTCCTGGTCTGGCTCACCATCCAAGTCCCCTTCAAT
>CM038394.1:171544691-171565290 GCA_021498475.1 Saguinus midas
ATAGAATCCAGACTATTCCCCAGGCGTGCATTATTCAGTGACACTCTGAAAAAGTGGCTACATAAAATAGAATTCAGTGTATTATCCAGGAATATATTATTCTTCACTGAGGTTCTGAATAAGTGGCCATGAGAAATACACTCCTGAATACTCCTCAGGCATGCATTTTAAGGTTCGGATCACAATGGGTGGCTATACGAAATAGAATCCTGTCTTTCCCCAAGTTGTATGTTATTCAGTGAGACTCTGATATGTGGCTATATGAAATAGAATTCTGACTGCAATACAGGTGTTCCTTATTCAGTGAAGCTCTGAGGAAAGGCCATATGTATTAGCATCCTGAGTATTCCCCAGGTACGCATTATTCACAGGGGCTCTGAATCTTTGGCTATATATAAGAGCTTCCTGACTAGTCGACAGGTGTGTATTATTTAATGAGGTTTTGAGTTAGCAACCATAAGAAATAGACTTCTGACAATTCCTCGGTGTGTATTATTGACTCAGACTCTGAATATGTGGGCATATGGAATGGACTACTGACTATTCAAAAGTTGTGAATTATTCACTCAGGGTTTGATTTTGTGGCCATTTAAGAGAGAATAATGTGTATTTCACAGGTGTGCATTATTTTTTTTTAATTTTTATTGAATTATAGGTTTTGGGGTACATGTGCAAAACGTGCAAGATAGTTGCATAGGTACACATATGGCAGTGTGTTTTGCTGCCTTCCTCCCCTTCACCCACACTTGGCATTCCTCCCCAGTCTATCCCTCCCCAGCCCCCCCCGCTCTCCCTCCCCCATTCCTCCCATTAGACCCCAGTGTATAGTAGACCGCCTCTCTGTGTCCATGTGTTCTCATTTTTCTCACCCACCTATGAGTGAGTATATGCGGTATTTCTTTTTCTGTTCTTGTGTCAGTTTGCTGAGAATGATGTTCTCCAGATTCATCCATGTCCTTACAAAGGACACAAACTCATCATTTTGATTGCTGCATAATATTCCATGGTGTTTATGTGCCACATTTTCCCAGTCCAGTCTATCATCGTTGGGCATTTGGGTTGGCTCCAGTTCTTTGCTATTGTAAACAATGCTGCAATGAACATTCGTATGCATGTGTCCTTATAGTAGAAAGATTTATAGTCCTTTGGATAGATACCCAGTAAAGGAATTGCTGGATCAAACGGAATTTCTATTTCTAGGTGTCTGAGGAATCGCCACACTATCTTCCACAATGGTTGAACTAATTTACACTCCCACCAACAGTGTAAGAGTGTTCCTATTTCTCCACATCCTCTCCAGCATCTGCTGTCTCCAGATTTTTAAATGATCGCCATTCTAACTGGCCTGAGATGGTATCTCAATGTGGTTTTGATTTGCATCTCTCTAATGACCAGTGATAATGAGCATTTTTTCATAAGTTTGTTGGCCTCATGTATATCTTCTTTTGTAAAGTGACTGTTCATATCCCTTGCCCATTTTTGAATGGGCTTGTTTTTTTTCCTGTAAATCTGTTTGAGTTATTTGTAAATTCTGGATATCAGCCCTTTGTCAGATGTGTAAACTGCAAAGATTTTTTCCCATTCTGATGGTTGCCGATTCACTCTATTGACTGTTTCTTTTACCATGCAGAATCTGTGGAGTTTGATTAGGTCCCATTTGTCTATTTTGGCTTTTGTTGCCAATGCTTTTGATGTTTAGTTCATAAAGTCCTTGCCTACTCCTATGTCCTGAATCGTTTTGCCTAGATTTTCTTCTAGGGTTTTTATGGTGTCAGGTCATATGTTTAAGTCTTTAATCCATCTGGAGTTAATTTTAGTGTAAGATGTCAGGAAGGGGTCCAGTATCTGCTTTCTGCACATGGCTAGCCAGTTTTCCCAACACCATTTATTAAATAGAGAATCCTTTCCCCATTGCCTGTTTTTGTCTGGTTTATCAATGATAATATGGTTGTAGGTATGTTGTGTTGCCTCCGATGCTTCTGGTCTGTTCCATTGGTCTATATCTCTGTTTTGGTACCAGTACCATGCTGTTTTGATTACTGTAGCCTTGTAGTATAGTTTGAAGTCTGGTAGTGTGATGCCTCCCGCTGTGTTCTTTTTGCTTAGAATTGACTTGGCTATGCGGGCTCTTTTTTGGTTCCATATGAAATTTATGGTGGTTTTTTCCAGTTATGTGAAGAAATTCAATGGTACTTTGATGGGGATAGCATTGATTGTGTAAATTACTTTGGGCAGTATAGCCATTTTCACGATACTGATTCTTCCTAACCACGAACATGGAATGTTTCCCCATCTGTATGTGTCCTCTCTTATTTCGTTGAGCAGTGGTTTGTAGTTTTCCTTAAAGAGGTCCCTTACATTCCTTGTGAGTTGTATTCCTAGGTATTTCATTTTCTTTGTAGCAATTGTGAATGGCAGTTCTTTCTTGATTTGGATCTGTTTAAGTCTGTTTTGTTTTTTTGTTTTTTTGTTTTTAAATTTTTATTGCATTATAGGTTTGGGGTTACATGTGCAGAACGAGCAAGATAGTTGCATAGGTACACACATGGCAGTGTGCTTTGCTGCTTTCCTCCCTTCACCCACACTTGGTATTCATCCCCAGGCTATCCCCCAAGCCCCCACGCTGTCCCTCCCCATTCCCCAACAGTCCCCAGTGTATAGTAGACCGCCTCTCTGTGTCCATGTGTTCTCATTTTTCTCACCCACCTATGAGTGAGTATATGTATTTCTTTTCTGTTCTTGTGTCAGTTTGCTGAGAATGATGTTCTCCAGATTCATCCATGTCCTACAAAGGTCACAAACTCATCATTTTGATTGCTGCATAATATTCCATGGTGTATATGTGCCACATTTTCCCAGTCCAGTCTATCATCGTTGGGCATTTGGGTTGGTTCCAGGTCTTTGCTATTGTAAACAGTGCTGCAATGAACATTCGTGTGCATGTGTCCTTATAGTAGAACGATTTATAGTCCTTTGGATAGATACCCAGTAATGGGATTGCTGGGTCAAATGAAATTTCTATTTCTACGTCCCTGAGGAATCGAGAGAGAGCATCCTTGTCTAGTGCCCGATTTCAAAGGGAATGCTTCCAGTTTTTGCCCATTCAGTATGCTATTGGCTGTTGGTTTGTCATAAATAGCTTTTATTACTTTGAGATATGTTCCATCAATACCAAGTTGATTGAGGGTTTTTAGCATAAAGGGCTGTTGAATTTTGTCAAATGCCTTCTCTGCGTCCATTGAGATAATCATGTGATTTTTGTTTTTGCTTCTGTTTATGTGGTGAATTACATTTATAGACTTGCGTATGTTGAACCAGCCTTGCATCCCCGGGATGAATCCTACTTGATCATGATGGATATGTTTTTTAATGTGCTGTTGCAGTAGGTTTGCCAGTATTTTATTGAAGATTTTGCATCTATGTTCATCATGGATATTGGCCTGAAGTTTTCTTTTATTGTTGAGTTTCTGCCGGGTTTTGGTATCAGGATGATATTGGTCTCATAAAATGATATGGGTAAGGTTCCCTCTTTTTGGATTCTTTGGAATTGTTTTAGAAGGAATGGTACCAGATCCTCTTTGTGTGTCTTGTAGAATTCAGCTGTGAACCCGTCTGGACCTGGGCTATTTTTGTGTGGTAGGCTCTTAATTGCTGCCTCAACTTCAGACCTTTTTATAGGTCTATTCATAGTTTCAGCTTCTTCCTGGTTTAGGCTCGGGAGGACACAGGCGTTCAGGAATTTATCCATTTCTTTTTTTTTTTTTTCACAGGAGCTGAGAGAAGGAGAGGATATAGAGGATGTTTGTTTTGAAAGGAAAAGAGAGGAAGAAAAAAAGGGAGAGAGAACAGAAATATTGCTTTATTCTATGAATGGTTATTAATAATGGCCGATCATTATTTTATGTATTTAAAATGGAGAATGTATATTTTATTTATCTTAAGTGGAGAGTTTGCTTATTAAGTTTACTTGTTACTGATCTGAGTTCAGATTCTGGATATCCTTATTAATTTTCTGTTTCACTGATTCTGAATCTCTTTATGGGTCTTATGTATCTGGGTGTTAGGATGCATTGATTTTTATACCACTCTATCGTTGTTGGTTTGAAATCTTTTTTATCAAATGCATGAATTGCAACTCCTTTTTGTTTATTTATTTGTTTTTTCTCTATTTAGTTGGTAAATCTTTCTCCAACCCTTTGTTTATAATCTATGTATATCTTTGGTTATGAAATAGGTCTGGATATAGTATACCGTTAGATTTTGGCTGTATCTTTTAATTAGAAAATTTAGTCGATTTCAATTTAAGATTACTGCCGTTTGATGTTAAGTGGCTATTTTATCCATTTGTTGATGTAAATTCTTCTTTCTGTTGATGTTCTTTACTTTTTGGTATATTTTTAGAAAGGCTAATACTGGTTGTTCCTTTCTGTGTGTAATGCTTCTTTCAGAAGTTTTTGTAAAGCAGGCCTGGTGGTAATAAAATCTCTGAGTACTTGCTTGTTCATAAAAGGTTTTATTTTTCCTTCAATTGTGAAGCTTAGTTTGGCAGGATATGAAATTCTGGGCTGAAAGTTCTGTTCTTTGAGGATGTTAAATATCATTTTACTCTCTTCTGGCTTGTAGGGTTTCTACTGAGAGATCTGCTGTAAGTCAAATAGGCTTCCCTTTGTGGGTAACCTGACCTTTCTCTCTGGCTGCCCTTAGTATTTTCTCCTTTGTTTCAACCCTGGTTAATCTAATGATTATGTGACTTGGGGTTGCTCTTTTTAAGGAATATCTTTGCGGTGTTCTCTGTATTACCTGAGATTGAATGGTATCCTGCTTTGCTAGATTGGGAAAATTCTCCTGGATAATATCCTGAAGAATATTTTCCAGCTGGGATTCCTTCTCTCCATCACATTCAGGTACACCTATCAAACGTAGATTAGGTCTTTTCACATAGTCCCATAATTCTTGGAGACTTTGCTCATTCCTTTTTATCCTTTTTTCTCTATTCTTGTCTTCTTGTTCCATTTCATTAAGTCGGTCTTCGACCTCTGATATCCTTTCTTCTGCTTGATCAATTCGGCTATTCAAACTTGTGCATATTTCACTAAGTTCTCGTGTTGTATTTTTCAACTCCATTAGTTCATTTATATTCCTTTCTATGTTGTCCATTCTTTTTAACATTTCGTCTAACCTTTTTTCAAAGTTCTTAGTTTCTTTGCATTGGTTTAGAACAATTTGTTTCAATTCCCAGAGGTTTTTTACCATCCACCTTCTAAAACCTTCTTCAGATACTGGAACACAGTCCTCTTCCATTAGGGCTTGTTCCGTTGCTGATGAGGAATTACTATCCCCTGTAGAGGGAGAGAGGTTCTGACTTTCAGATTTTTCATCCTTTCTAGGCTGTTTTTTTTTTCCTTTATTGTGATTTTATCCATCTGATATCTTTACAATTAGGGCCTTTCTGATTAAATTCCTGAGAGGATGTCCAATTTATTGATTCCCAGTGCTGGAATCCGAGCAACCCACTGTGCCGGCCAAAACAACAGCGATAAGACTGATGCTGCTCTTCTGCCTGGGAATCTCAGGTCTGGCTTCCTTCTTGAGTCCGCAAGTGGCTCTGCTTTCCCGGAGCTCCAAACATCAGTCAGTAGGGGAAC
Source organism: Saguinus midas (assembly GCA_021498475.1). Classification (NCBI taxonomy): domain Eukaryota; kingdom Metazoa; phylum Chordata; class Mammalia; order Primates; family Cebidae; genus Saguinus; species Saguinus midas. The sequence continues at coordinate 171,550,337 of CM038394.1, forward strand.
CAGTCCCGCTCACTGTACACGAAGAGCTGCCGCTCCGAGGCAATGGCAAAACCGCTGCACCGGCCACAGAAGTTGCGCTGGCGACCCTCGGGGCTCCTCCACTGGAAATCTTCTGGTCCGTGGGTGACAAAAATTCCTCTGAAAATGTGGCGTCTTCACGTTTTCCGAGCTTTCACTGGGAGCTACAATCCCGAGCTGTTAGAGATCAGCCATCTGGGATCTCTCTCTATCCATTTCTTCCCGATTTACTAATTTATGTGCCTAGAGTTCTTTGTAGTATTCTCTGATGATGGTTTGAATTTCTGTGGAATCTGTGGTGATTTCCCCATTATCATTTTTAATTGCATCTATTTGGTTGTTCTCTCTTTTCTTTTTTATCAGTCTGGCTAGTGGTCTGTTTATTTGGTTGATGTTTTCGAAAAACCAGCTCTTAGATTTATTTATTTTTTGAAGGGTTTTTCTTGCCTCTATCTCCTTCAGTTCTGCTCTGATCTTAGTTATTTCTTGTCTTCTACTAGGTTTTGAGCTTTTTGATCTTGCTCCTCTAGCTCTTTCAATTTTGACGATAGGGTGTCAATTTTGGATCTCTCCACTCTTCTCAGGTGGGCACTTATTGCTATATATTTTCCTCTACAGACTGCTTATATGTGTCCCAGAGATTCTGATACGTTGTGTCTTCATTTTTATTGGTTTCAAAGAACTTCTTTATTTCTGCCCTCATTTCATTGTTTATTCAATCAACATTCAAGAGCCAGTTGTTCAGTTTCCATGAAGCTGTGCTGTTCTGAGTTATTTTCTGAATTCTGAGTTTTAACTTGATTGCACTATGGTCTGCGAGACTGTTTGTTATGATTTCAGTTGTTTTGCATTTGGTGAGGAGTGCTTTACTTCCAATTATGTGGTCAATTTTAGAGTAGGTGTGATGTGGTGCTGAGAAGAATGTATATTCTGTGGATTTGGGGTGGAGAGTTCTGTAAATGTCTATCAGGTTTGCTTGTTCCAGGTCTGAGTTCAAGTCCTGGATATCCTTGTTAATTTTCTGTCTGGTTGATCTGTCTGCTATTGACAGTGGAGTGTTAAAGTCTCCCACTATTATTGTGTGGGAGTCTAAGTCTCTTTGTAAGTCATTAAGAACTTGCCTTATATATCTGGGTGCCCCTACATTGGGTCCATATATATTTAGAATCGTTAGCTCTTCTTGTTTTATCGATCCTTTTATCATTATGTAATGACCTTGTTTGTACCTTTTGATCTTTGTTGATTTAAAGTCTATTTTATCAGAGAGGAGAATTGCAACTCCTGCTTTTTTTTACTATCCATTTGCTTGGTAAATCTTCCTCCATCCTTTTATTTTGAGCCTTTGTGTATCTTTGCGTGTCAGGTGGGTTTCCTGGATGCAGCACACCGATGGGTTTTGGGTTTTTATCCAATTTGCCAGTCTGTTTCTTTTGATTGGTGCATTTAGCCCATTTACATTTAGGGGTAATATTGTTTTGTGTGAATTTGATACTGCCATTTTGATGCTTGCTGGCTGTTTTGCCCGCTGGTTCATGTAGATTCTTCATTTTGTTGATGGTCTTTAGCATTTGGTATGCTTTTAGGATGGCTGGTACTGGTTGTTTCTTTCTATGTGTAGTGCCTCTTTCAGTAGCTCTTGTAAAGCAGGCCTAGTGGTGACAAAATCTCTCAGTACTTGCTTGTTCATAAAGGATTTTATTTTTCCTTCAATTATGAAGCTCAGTTTGTCTGGATATGAAATTCTGGGTTGAAATTTCTTTTCTTTAAGGATGTTGAAGTTTGGCCCCCACTCTCTTTTAGCTTGTAGAGTCTCTGCCAAGGGATCTGCTGTGAGTCTGATGGGCTTCCCTTTGTGGGTGACCCGACCTTTCTCTCTGGCTGCCCTTAGTATTTTCTCCTTCATTTCAACCCTGGTGAATCTATCGATTATGTGCCTTGGGGTTGCTCTTATTGCGGAGTATCTTTGTAGTGTTCTCTGTATTTCCTGGAGTTGAGTATTGACCTGTCTTTCTAGATTGGGGAAATTTTTCTGGATAATATACTGAAGAGTGTTTTCCAGCTTAGATTCATTCTCTTCATCACATTCTGGTACAACTATCAAACGTAGGTTGGGACTCTTCACAGAGTCCAACATTTCTTGGAGAGTTTGTTCATTCCTTTTTGTGCTTTTTTCTTTAATCTTGGTTTCACGTTTTATTTCATTGAGTTGATCTTCAATTTCTGATATTCTTTCTTCTGCTTGGTCAATTCGGCTGTTGAAACTTCTGCATGCTTCACGAAGTTCTCGTGTTGTGGTTTTCAGCTCCTTCAATTCATTCATATTCCTCTCTAAGTTGTCCATTCTTGTTATCAATTTCTCGAATTTTTTTCAAATCTTTTTTCAAGTTTCTTAGTTTCTTTGCACTGATTTAGAACATGTTCTTTTAGCTCACTGAAGTTTCTCATTATCCACTTTCTGAAGTCTGATTCCGTCATTTCATCACACTCATTCTCCGTCCAGCTTTGTTCTTTTGCTGGTGAGGAGTTTTGGTCTTTTGTAGGAGGTGAGGTGTTTTGGTTTCGGGTGTTTTCCTCCTTTTTGCGCTGGTTTCTTCCCATCTTTATGGATTTATCCGCCTGTCGTCTTAGTAGTTGCTGATTTTTCAATTGGGTCTCTGTGTGGATGCTGAGATTGTTGATGATTAAGTATTTCTGTTACTTAGTTTTCCTTCTAACAGTCTAGCCCCTCTGCTGTACGACTGCTGAGGTCCACTCCAAGCCCTGCTTTTCTGGAGTATACCTGTAGCAGCTGTGGAACAGTGAGGGATGATACCCGTTTCTTCTTCTGCTGTCTTTGTTTCAGAATGATGCCCGCCAAATGTCAGTCTTTTTAGTCCTTTTTTTGCGGTGACTCTTTGGATATACAGTGGTCAGGGAGCTGCTTAAGGAGACGGTCTGTGCTTAATAGGAGCTCCAGTGCTGAGCTGTGAGCTCCGTTGTTCATTCAGGGTTGTTGGGAGGTTGTTTATGTCTGCTGCAATAGAACTCATAAAACACCACCTTTTTTCCCCCTTAGATGCTCTGTTTCAGGGAGTTGGGGCTTTCTTTATGAGTATCTGTTGCACAGTCCTGCCCCACTAGGTGGCAGTCTATTCACTATTTGCCTGCCGGGGCTCTGACCTGCTAGCGCGGGTCCGCCCTGTTGCTGCTGGTCTCCCTTCTGCTGTGGAGAACTCCCCTCTTTTGTCAGAGTCTCTCTGTTATGGCAGGTTGCCTCGGCAATGGCAGGCTGCGTCAGCCCTGGGCGGTACTTCAGTAGGGGCGGATTGTGTCAGCAATGGCGGATGCCCCTCCCTCACCGGGCTGCACCATCCTAGATGCTGGCAGCAAAACTGTCTGCCCCAAGCACCTCCAGTCACTGCCCTGCTTGTCCCCGTGAGGGTGGGACCCGCCGAGCCTGATCACCCAGCTCCCTGCCTCAGAGTCCTTCCTCTCTCTCCCTCTCGGAAAGGTCGACTCTCTCACAGGCGCCCCAGTAACCTGCTGATAGGGCACTGGGATCCGTGCGATCTCCCGTGCCGCTGCACACTTCACCGGTCAGATCACACTTCCCAGGAAACTCCTGGTATGGCTCACTGTCCAAGTCTCGTTCAATCAGATGGAGGCGCCAATCTGCCTTTCAAACTCTCAGATTGCCGGTTTAACAGGACACCCAGACCAGTGAGTTCCATGCCGGGTCCCGCTGCAGTGCGGGCCGAAGTGGCCGCGCGAGCCAGCTGCATTAGCCGGCTTTACTTTACTAGCGTCCTGTGTCTCCCCACACCTGGGACTTTAAAGGCTCTGTTGGCTAAAAAGGTCCATCCAAGAATGCAGCTAGGACTCACCCTCTGCGCTGTCACTGAGAGCTGCAATCCTGAGTCGCTTCTACGATGCCATCTTGCCGAATACGTGTGCATTATTCACTGAGGCTGTAAATGTGTGGCTATATGAAGTAGACTTCGAACTATTCCCCTGGTGTGTATTACACCGTTAGGCTCTCCTTGTGTGATCATTTGAAACTGGGTGCTGTCTCTTCCAAATATTGGTATTATTCAGTGAATCTCTGAATGAGCATCTATATGAAAGAGACTGCTGAGTACTGTACATTTGCCCATTATTCACTGAGGCTATAAGTCAGTGGCCATATAAAATTGAATCCTGACTCTTCCAATGGTTTGTATTATTCTCTTTGGTTCGGAATGTGTGGCTGTGAAAAATACAAACCTGGATACTCCTCAGGTGTGCATTACTCACTGAGGCTCTGAATGAGTGTTCATATGACATAGCCTCCTGATTACTGACCAGATGTGCATTACTAAATGAGGCTCTTAAACAATGGTCATATGAAATAGAATCCTGACTATTTTCTAGGTGTGCATCATTCAGTAATTCTCTGAGTGGCCATATGTCATAGACTCAAACTAGTCCACAGCTGTGTATCATTCACTGAGTTTCTGAAAATGTTGCCACATGAAATTGACTCCTGACTATTCCACAGGTGTGTATTACTTACTAAGGTTATGTATGAATGGCTATATTAAATAGCCCCTTTACTACTCCTCACGGGTGCATTTTCTACTGAGTCACTGAATGAACCATCATATTAAATAGACTTCAGACTATTTCGCAGGTGTGCATAAATTTATGAGTCTCTGAATGAGTGGCCATATGAAATAGACTCCTGAGTATTCGTCAGGTATGTATGATTCAATGAGGCTCTAAATCAGTGGCCATGTGAAATACAGTCCTGACATTTCTAGAGATATGTATTGTTCAATGAGGCTCTGAATCAGTGGCCATGTGAAATACAGTCCTGACATTTCTAGAGATATGTATTGTTCAATGAGGCTCTGAATCAGTGGCCATAAAAAGGAGACTTCTGAATACTCGCAGGAGTGAATTTTTAGTTTTGGCTCTGTTGGAGTGTCTTTATGAAATAGAATCCTGACTTTCTGCCAGGTGTTTATTATTCAGTGAAGCTCTGAATCAGAGGCCATATGTAATAGTGCCCTGAGTATTCCCCAGTATGCATTAGTCACTGAGGTTCTGAATGTTGTGCCATATGAAACAGCCTCCTGACTCTTACACAGGTGAGTATTATTATTATTATTAAAATTTTTATTGCATTATAGGTTTTGGGGTACATGTGCAGAACGTGCAAGATAGTTGCATATGTACACACATGGTGAGTATTATTTAATGAGTCTTTGAATTGGTGAATAGATAAAGTAGAATATTTACTATTCCTAAGGTGTTTATTATTGACTGAGACACTGATTAAGTGGGCATATGGAATACACTCCTCACTATTTAAAATCTGTGCATTACTCACTCAGGGTTTGAATTTGTGCCTATACAAAATAGACCAGTGTCTCTTCTGCAGGTGTGCATTACTCACTGAGGCTCTACATGAGTTGCTATATAAAGTAGAAACTTAACTCTTCCCCAAGTGTGTATTACTGAATGAGACTCTGAATAAGTGTGCATAAAAAAGAGCCTCCTGTCAATTGCACAGGTGTGCATTATTTACAGTCTCTGAATTTGTAGCCATTTGAAATAGACTCTTGGCTTTTTCCCAGGATGCATTATTCATGGAGGCCAAGAACGTGTGGCCATATGAAAGAGATTCCTGACTATTAGGTACACATATAATTCACTGAAACACTGAATGTGTGGACATATGAAATAGACCCCATTTTCCTCCACACGTGTGAGTTATTCCTTGATTCTCCAAACGAATCACTATATGAAATAGACTAGTGATTACTCCCCACACGTGCAGTATTTGAAATTTTCCTCTATGAATGTCCATACCAAATTGTCTCCTATCATTCATGTCTGTATCATTAGGGTAGTGCATAATTTGGGGCTACTTTAAATAGAGTCCTGACTACTTCACAGTTGTTTGTTATCCACTAAAGCTCTGAATGAGCGGCCATATGAAATAAACTCCTGACTATTGCCCGATTGTGCATTATTCAGTAATGCTCTGATTCAGTGGTCATATGGCATAGATTCTGAGTATTCCTCAGGTGTGTATCATTCTGTGAGATTCTGAACGAGTGATCATGTAGAATAGACTTCTGATTATATCCTCTTGACTATTTTTCAGCTGTGCATTTTCTACTGAACACCTGGTGAACTTTCATATTAAATAGAATCCAGACTATTCCCCAGGCTTGAATTATTCAGTGAGTCTCTGAAAAAGTGGCTATACATAATAGAATCCTGAGTATTCCCCAGGTATATATGGTTCTTCACTGAGGTTCTGAATGAGTGGTCATGAGAAATACACTCATGAATACTCCTCAGGTGTGCATTTTAAAGTTCGGCTCTAAATGACTGGCTATATGAAATAGAATCCTGTCTTTCCCCAAGTTGTATGTTATTCAGTGAGGCTCTGAATATGTGGCTATATGAAATAGAATTCTTACTGAAATGCAGGTGTTCCTTATTCAGTGAAGCTCTGAGGAAAGGTCATATGTACTTGCGTCCTGAGTATTCCCCAGGTACACATTATTCACTGGGGCTTTGAAACTTTGGCTATATAAAAGAGTTTCCTGACTAGGCCACAGGTGTGTATTGTTTAATACGGTTTTGAGTTAGTGTCCATAGGAAATAGACCTCTGACTATTTCTCGGTGTGTATTATTGACTCAGATTCTGAATATGTGGGCATATGAAATAGACTACTGACTACTCCAAAGTTGTGAATTACTCACTCAGGGTTTGATTTTGTGGCCATATAAGAGAGACTAATGTCTATTTCACACGTGTGTATTATTCACAGTGGCTGTAAATGTGTGGTATATAAAGTAGACTTCTTCCTCTTCCCCTGGTGTGTATTACTCCATGAGACTCTCCTTGTGTGATCATATGAAACTGTGTGCTGTGTCTTCCAAATATTGATATTATTCAATTAATCTCTGAATGAGTATTTATATGAAATAGACTGCTGAGTACTGTATATTTGTGCATTATTCACTGAAGCTATAAGTCAGTGGCCATATAAATTGGAAACGTGACTCTTCCACAGGTTGGTATTATTCACTGAGGCTGTGAATATGTGGCTATATGAAATAGAATTCTGACTGCAATACAGGTTGTTCCTTATTCAGTGAAGCTCTGAGGAAAGGCCATATGTATTAGCGTCCTGAGTATTCCCCAGGTACACATTATTCACTGGGGCTCTGAAACTTTGGCTATATAAAAGAGTTTCCTGACTAATCCACAGGTGTGTATTATTTAATGAGGTTTTGAGTTAGTGACCATAGGAAATAGACTCTGACTATTCCTCGGTGTGTATTATTGACTCAGACTCTGAATATGTGGCTATATGAAATAGACTACTGACTATTCCAAAGTTGTGAATTACTCACTCAGGGTTTGATTTTGTGGCCATATAAGAGACTAATGTCTATTTCACACGTGTGCATTATTCACTGAGGCTGTAAATGTGTGGCTATATGAAATAGACTCCTGACTATTCCACAGGTGTGTATTACTCCATGAGACTCTCCTTGTGTGATCATATGAAACTGTGTGCTGTGTCTTCCAAATATTGATATTATTCAGTGAATCTCTGAATGAGTATTTATATGAAATAGACTGCTGAGTACTGTACATTTGTGCATTATTCACTGAGGCTATAAGTCAGTGGTCATATGAAATGGAAACCTGACTCTTTCACAGGTTGTATTATTCACTGAGGCTGAATATGTGGCTATATGAAATAGAATTCTGACTGCAATACAGGTTGTTCCTTATTCAGTGAAGCTCTGAGGAAAGGCCATATGTATTAGCGTCCTGAGTATTCCCCATGTACACATTATTCACAGGGTCTCTGAAGCTATGGCTATTTAAAAGAGTTTCCTGACTAATCCACAGGTGTGTATCTTTTAATGAGAATTTGAGTTAGTGAACATAGGAAATAGACTTCTGACTCTTCCTCGGTGTGTATTATTGACTCAGACTCTGAATATATTTGCATATGGAATAAACTACTGACTATTCCAAAGTTCTGAATTACTCACTCAGGGTTTAATTTTGTGGCCATTTATTAGAGACTAATGTCTATTTCACACGTGTTCATTATTCACAGAGGGTGTAAGTGTGTGGCTATATGAAGTAGACTTCCTACTCTTTCCCTGGTGTGTATTACTCTGTGAGGCTCTCCTTGGGTGATCATATGAAACTGTGTGATGTGTCTTCCAAATATTGGTGTTAATCAGTGAATCTCTGAATGAGTATCTATATGAAATAGACTGCTGAGTACTGTACATTTGTGCATTATTCAGTGAGGCTATAAGTCAGTGGCCATATGAAATGGAAACCTGACTCTTTCACAGGTTGGTATTATTCACTGAGGCTGTGAATATGTGGCTATATGAAATAGAATTCTGACTGCAATACAGATTGTTCCTTATTCAGTGAAGCTCTGAGGAAAGGCCATATGTATTAGCGTCCTGCATATTCCCCAGTATGCATTAGTCACTGAGGCTCTGAATATGTGGCTATATGAAATAGAATCCTGACTAATCCACAGGTGTGCATTTTTTAATGAGAATTTGTGTTAGTGAATATAGAAAATAGACTTCTAACTATTCCTCGGTGTGTAATATTGACTCAGACTCTGAATATATTTGCATATGAAATAGACTACTGACTATTCCAAAGTTCTGAATTACTCACTCAGGGTTTAATTTTGTGTCCATTTAAGAAAGACTAATGTCTATTTCACACGAGTGTATTATTCACTGAGGCTGTAAATGTGTAGCTATATGAAGTAGACTTCTAACTCTTCCCCTGGTGGGTATTACTCCGTTAGGCTCTCCTTGTGTGATCATATGAAACTGGGTGCTGTGTCTTCAAAATATAGGTATTATTCAGTAAATTTATGAATGAGTATTTGTATGACATAAGATGCTGAGTACTGTACATTTGCACATTATTCACTGAGGCTATAAGTCAGTGGCCATATAAAATGGAATCCGGACTCTTCCACAGGTTGGCATTATTCACTGAGGCTCTGAATGTGTGGCTGTGTGAAATACACACCTGAATACTCCACAGGTGTGCATTACTCACTGAGGCTCTGAATGAGTGTTCATATGACATAGCCTCCTGATTACTGACCAGATGTGCATTACTCAATGAGGCTCTTAAACAATGGTAATATGAAATAGAATCCTGACAATTTTCCAGGTGTGCATCATTCAGTAATGCTCTGATTGAGTGGCCATATGTCATAGACTCGAACTAGTCCACAGCTGTGTATCATTCACTGAGTTTCTGAATAAGTGCCACATGGTGACTCTGACTATTCCCAGGTGTGTATTACTTACTAAGTTTATGTATGAATAGCTACATAAAATAGCCTCTTGACTACTCCCCACGTGTGCATTTTCTACTGATTCACTGAATGAACCATCATATCAAAGTGACTGAAGATTATTTCACAGGTGTGCATAACTCTATTAGTCTCTGAATGAGAGGACATATGCAATAGACTCCTGAGTATTCATCAGATATGTATGATTCAATGAGGCTCTGAATAGTGGCCATGTGAAATACACTCCTGACATTTCTAGAGATATGTATTGTTCAATGAGGCTCTGAATGTTGGGCCATATGAAATAGAATCCTGACTATTTTCCAGGTGTGCATCATTCAGTAATGCTCTGATTGAGTGGCCATATGAAATAGAATCCTGACTTTCCACCAGGTGTTCATTATTCAGTGAAGCTCTGAATCAGAGGCCATATGTAATAGTGCCTGAGTATTCCCCAGTATGCATTAGTCACTGAGGCTCTGAATGTTGGGCCATATGAAATAGCCTCCTCTTCCACAGGTGTGTATTATTTAATGAGGCTTTGAGTTAGTGATTAGATAAAGTAGAATATTTACTATTCCTAAGGTGTTTATTATTGACTGAGACACTGATTAAGTGGGCATATAGACTCCTCACTATTCAAAATTTGTGCATTACTCACTCAGGGTTTGATTGTGGCCATAAATAGACCAGTGTCTGTTCCACAGGTGTGTTATTCACTGAGGCTCTACATGAGTGGCTATATGAGTAGAAACTTAACTCTTCCCCAGGTGTGTATTATTGAATGAGACTCTGAATAAGTGACATAAAAAAGACTCTGATTGCAGATGTGAGAGACTCAGGATTGCAGTCTCATGAAGGACAGAGTGAGTTCATTCTCGGTGGATCTTTCACAGTGAAAAAGTCCCATGTAGAGACATATTATCAATGATATGGCTCACAATAAATTTTTCCACAGGACAGAACTTTCCTGGGTGTGTGTTAAATGCAATCTGATTTGAACAGATTCATGTCCATCTGATTGAATGGGACTTGAAAATCAGACATTTCTAAATATCTGAGCCTCAGTATATTCTGTTATCCCCTGTCATCTGACTATGAGAGTAATTTGCTACATAAAGAGAACTCTACACTTGATCTCAATATAGGACAAGCACAGCACTCCACTGAGATTTTCTGCCATCTGAAGTGATTTTATTATGAATTTCTGAGTACCCAGATGACAGTGCGGTTCTGAATGATAACAGAGAGACTGCCAGTAGCATCACAGGAGGCAGCATAACATGACCTCTACATAGACCCGGCAGGCAAATAGTGAATAGACTGCCGCTAATCAGGACAGTGCAACAGATACTCATAAAGCCCCAACTCCTGAGACAGAGCATCTAAGGGGAAAAAAGGTGTTTATGAGTTCTATTGCAGCAGACATAAACAACCTCCCAACAACCCTGAATGAACAACGGAGCTCACAGCTCAGCACTGGAGCTCCTATAAAGCACAGACCATCTCTGCAGCTCCTGACCCCTGTATATCAAGAGTCACCCCAAAAAGGACTAATCAGACTGACATTTGGCTGGCATCATTCTGGAACAAAGATAGCAGAAGAAGAAACTGGTATCATCCTCACTGTTCTGCAGCTGCTACAGGTATACCCCAGACAAGCAGGGCCTGGGTGGACCTCAGCACTCATACAGCAGAGGGCTAGACCATTAGAAGGAAAACTAAATAATGAAATACTTCATCATCAACAATCTCAGCGTCCACACAGAGACCCAATTGAAAAATCAGCAACTACTAAGACGACAGGTGGATAAATCCATAAGATGGGAAGAAACCAGCGCAAAAAGGAGCACCACAAAACACCTCACCTCCAAAAAGGACCAAAACTCCTCACCAGCAAGGGAACAAAGCTGGACAGAATGATGTGATAAAATGACGGAATCAGACTTCAGAAAGTGGATAATGAGAAACTTCAGTGAGCTAAAGAACATGTTCTAAACCAGTGCAAAGAAACTAAGAACCTTGAAAAAGATTTGAAAAAGATTCGAGGAATTGATAACAAGAATGGACAAATTAGAGAGGAATATGAATGAATTGAAGGAGCTGAAAAACACAACACGAGAACTTCGAAGCATGCACAAGTTTCAACAGCCGAATTGACCAAGCAGAAGAAAGAATATCAAGTTGAAGATCAACTCAATGAAATAAAATGAGAAACCAAGATTAAAGAAAAAGCACAAAAGGAATGAACAAAATCTCCAAGAAATGTGGGACTATGTGAAGAGACCCAACCTACGTTTGATAGTGTACCAGAATGTGATGAAGAATGTCCAAGCTGAAAAACACAACACGAGAACTTACATGCACAAGTTTCAACAGCCGAATTGACCAAGCAGAAGAAAGAATATCAAGTTGAAGATCAACTCAATGAAATAAAATGAGAAACCAAGATTAAAGAAAAAGCACAAAAGGAATGAACAAAATCTCCAAGAAATGTGGGACTATGTGAAGAGACCCAACCTACGTTTGATAGGTGTACCAGAATGTGATGAAGAGAATGAATCAAGCTGGAAAACACTCTTCAGGATATTATCCAGGAAAATTTCCCCAACCTAGCAAGACAGGTCAATACTCAACTCCAGGAAATACAGAGAACTCTATACTGCACAGAGACCAAGGCACATAATCGTCAGATTCACCAGGGTTGAAATGAAGGAGAAAATACTAAGGGCAGCCAGAGAAAGGTCGGGTCACCACAAAGGAAGCCCATCAGACTCACAGCAGATCTCTGGCAGAGACTCTACAAGCCAGAAGAGAGTCCAATATTCAACATCCTAAAGAAAGAACTTTCAACCCAGAATTTCATATCCAGCCAAACTGAGCTTCATAAGTGAAGGAAAAATAAAATCCTTCACGAACAAGCAAGTACTCAGAGATTTTGTCACCACTAGGCCTGCTTTACAGAGCTCCTGAAAGAGGCACTACACATAGAAAGAAACAACCAGTACCAGCCATCCTAAAAGCATACCAAATGCTAAAGACCATCAACAAAATGAAGAATCTACATGACCAATGGCAAAACAGCCAGCTAGCATCAAAATGGCAGTATCAAATTCACACATAACAATATTAACTCTAAATGTAAATGGGCTAAATGCACCAATCAAAAGACACAGACTGGCAAATTGGATAAAAACCAAACCATTGGTGTATGTATCCAGGAAACCCACCTCACATGCAAAGATACACAAAGGCTCAAAATAAAGGTTGGAGAAGATTTGCAAGCAAATGGAGAGCAAAAAAGCAGGAGTTGCAATTCTCATCTCTGATAAAATAGACTTTAAAGCAACAAAGATCAAAAGGGACAAAGAAGGTCATTACATAATGGTAAAAGGATCGATACAACAAGAAGAGCTAACGATTCTAAATATATATGGACCCAATCTAGGAGTACCCAGATATATGAAAGTTCTTAATGACTTACAAAGACTTAGACTCCCACACAATAATAGTGGAGACTTTAACACTCCACTGTCAATACAGACTGATCAACCAGACAGAAAATTAACAAGGATATCCAGGACTTGAACTCAGACCTGGAACAATATGATAGACATTTACAGAACTCTCACCCCAAATCCACAGAATATACATTCTTCTCAGCACCACATCACACCTACTCCAAAATTGACCACATAATTGGAAGTAAAGCACTCCTCAGCAAATGCAAAACAACTGAAATGATAACAAACAGTCTCTCAGACCATAGTGCAATCAAGTTGGAACTCAGAATTTGAAAATAACTCAGAACCGCAGATTCATACTGAACAACTGGCTTTTGAATGTTGATGGATAAACAATGAAATGAGGCAGAAATAAAGTTCTTTGAACCAACAATGAAGACACAACTAGAATCTCTGGGACACATTTAGCAGTCTGAGAATATAGCAATAGTGCCCACATGAGAAAAGTGGAGAGATCCAAAATTGACCCTATCGTCAAAATTGAAAGAGCTAGACAAGATCAAAAAGCTCAAAACCTAGCCAACAAGAAATAACTAAGATCAGAGCAGAACTGAAGAGATAGAGACAAAAACCTTCAAAAATCAATAAATCTAAGAGCTGGTTTTGAAAACATCAACAAAATAGACAGACCACTAGCCAGACTGATAAAAAGAAAGAGAACAACCAAATAGATGCAATCGATAGAAATCACCACAGATTTGAAATTCAAACCATCATCAGAATACAAACAACTCTATGCACATAAACTAGTAAATCAGGAAGAAATGGATAAATTCCTGGGTGTGTCCTCAAGATAAACAGGAGGAAGCCCAAACTGAATAGACAATATAGGTCTGAAGTGGGCAGCAATTAAGAGCCTACCACACAAAAAAGCCCAGGTCCAGATGGGTTCCAGATTCTACAGACACACAAGAGGATCTGGTACCATTCTTTGAAACTATTCATATAATCCAAAAATGAACCCTTCCCAAATCATTTTATGAGACCACATCATCCTGTTACCAAAACCTGAGACTCAACAAGAAAGAAAATTTCAGGCCAATATCCATGATGAACTTAGATAAAATCTTCAATAAAATACTGGCAAACCGATTGCAACAGCACATTAAAAACTTATCCATCATGATCAAGTAGATTCATCCTGATCAAGTGGTTCAACATATGCTTTTCATAATGTCTATTCATTCAATTGTGTAATGTTTCACCCACATATGATTGGCCTGAGAGTCCTATTTCAGGAAAACAATTTAAACTACTAGTCCGATTATCTCAATTGACGAGGCCTCAGAAGGCATTTAACAAAATTACGGGTGTCATGAGCTTGTTTCTATTTAGAATGCTAAAAAAACCCTCAATTTTTTCCAAACTTGGTATTGATGGCCAGCACTCATATCTCAAAGTATTCCAGGAAGCTATGTATGGGCCTGAGGTTGGGGTTACAAAGTGGCCAACCAGAAAGAGTTATTCCCAATATTAGAGGATGCATACTGGTAGAAATACAAGGACAGCCAAAACTATCCAGATTTTTGCCCGTACTGTTCCTTTCAATAATGATTCTCACCCGCGTTCACATTGTGAAAACAAAGAGACTGCCCGACTTCTCACTCAATCCATCCTATGAATTCAACATATGTAGTACTCCCCGGAAGATATTCTAGCACAGAGTTTTTTTTCCCTATACAAAAATAAATTCTGACTATACAGGTGTTCTTATTCAATGAGCTCTGAAATAGATGCCATATGTCTAGCTCCTGAGTATTCAGGTATGTATTATTCACAGGGCTCTGAAACTTTGTGGCCAAATTGTTTCTGAACAGATTAATCTGACTCTGAATATTTGGGCATATGGAATAGACTAGTGACTATTCAAAGTGTGTATTACTCACTCAGGCTTTGATGGCCATATAAAATAGACTAGTGTCTATTTTCACTGCATTATTCCTGAGGCTGTAAATGAGGCTATAGTAGACTCCACTTCCAGATGTGTTCAGTGAGGCTTTATTCTTGTGTGACCATATGAAACAGGATGCTTTTTATCTTAAATATTTTCTATTATTTGTGTGA
>CM038394.1:171565390-171590067 GCA_021498475.1 Saguinus midas
ACTGGTCTATTTTGTATGTCCACAAATTCAAACCCTGTGTGAGTAATGCACAACTTTTGAACAGTGAGAAACCTATTCCATCTTCCCCCTTATCAGTGTTTCAGTCAATAATAAACACCTTAGGAATAGTAAATATTCTACTTTATATAATCACTAACTCAAGCCTCATTAAATAATACACACCTGTGAAAGTCAGGAGGTTATTTTATATGGCCCAACATGAAGATCCTCAGTGACCAATGCATACTGGGGTATACTCATGGCACTATTGCATATGGCCTCTGATTCAGAGCTTCACTGAATAATGAACACCTTTTGAAAAGTCAGGATTCTATTTCATACAGACATTCTATTAGATAAAAAACCTAAAAGTGCACTCCGGCGAGTATTCAGGTGTCTCCTTTTTATGGCCAATGATTTAGAGCCTCATTGAACAATACATATCTATAGAAGTGTCAGGAGTGTATTTCACATGGCCACTCATTCAGAGCCTCATGGAATCATACATACCTGACGAATACACAGGAGTCTATTTCATATGGACACTCATTCAGAGACTCATGGATTTATGCACACATGTGAAATAGACTGCAGTCTATTTGATATGATGGTTCATTCAGTGCCTCAGTAGAAAATGCACACGTGGGGATTAATCGAGAGGCTATTTTATGTAGTTATTCATACGTAAACTTACGAAGTAATACACACCTGGAAAATAGTCAGGATTCTATTTCATATGATCATTGATTAAGAGCCTCATTGAGTAATGCACATCTGGTCAGTAACCAGGAGGTATGACATATAAACACTTATTCAGAGTCTCAGTGAGTAATGCACACCTGTGGAGTAACCAGGTGTGTATGTCACACAGCCACACATTCAGAGACTCAGTGAATAATACAAATCTGTGGAAGAGTCAGGATTCCATTTCGTATGTTTACTGACTTATAGCCTCAGTGAATAATGCACAAATGTACAGTACTCAGCAGTCTATTTCATATAGACACTCATTCAGATATTCACTGAATAATACCAATATTTGGAAGAGACAGCACCCAGTTTCATATGATCACACAGGGGAGACTAAAGGAGTAATACCCACCAGGGGAACAGTTAAAAATCTACTTCCTATAGCCACACATTTACAGCCTCAGTGAATAATGCATACCTGTGAAATATACATTAGTGTCTCTTAAGTGGCCACAAAATCAAACACTGAGTGAGTAATTCACAACTATGGAAGAGACAGTAGTCTATTCCATATGCCCATATATTCAGAAACTGAGTCAATAATACACACCGAGGAATAGTCAGAAGTCTATTTCCTATGGCCACTAACTCAACACTTCATTAAATAATACACACCTGTGGAGTAGTCAGGAAACTCTTTTACATAGACAAAATTTCATAGCCCCAGTGAATAATGCCTACCTGGTGAATACTCAGGATGCTAATACATATAGCTTTTCCTCAGAGCTTCACTGAATAAGGAACACGTGTATTGCAGTCAGAATTCTATTTCATATAGCCACATATTCAGAGCCTCACTGAATAACATACAACTTGGGGAAAGACAGGATTCTGTTTCCTATAGTGACACATTTAGAGCCGAACCATAAAATGCATGCCTGAGGAGTATTCAGGAGTTTATTGCTCTTGGCCACTCATTCATAACCTCAGTGAAGAACTATATATCCCTGGGGAATACTCAGGATTGTATTTTGTATAGCCACATTTTCAGAGACTCACTGAATAATGCATGCCTGGGGAATAGTCCGGAGACTATTTAATATGAATGTTCACCCAGTGCCTCAGAAGAAATTCACAGCTGAGAAATAGTCAAGTGGATATAGTCAGGAGTCTGTTTTTTTTTTTTTAGTCCAAAATTTTATTAGAAACATTTTTTAATATTTCTTTTTTTTTAAATTTTTATTGCATTATAGGTTTGGGGGTACATGTGCAGAACGAGCAAGATAGTTGCATAGGTACACACATGACAGTGTGCTTTGCTGCCTTCCTCCCCCTCACCCACACTTGGTATTCATCCCCAGGCTATCCCCCCCAGCCCCCCCCGCTGTCCCTCCCCCATTCCCCCCAACAGTCCCCAGTGTATAGTAGACTGTGTCCATGTGTTCTTATTTTTCTCACCCACCTATGAGTGAGTATATGCGGTATTTCTTTTTCTGTTCTTGTGTCAGTTTGCTGAGAATGATGTTCTCCAGATTCATCCATGTCCCTACAAAGGACACATACTCATCATTTTTGATTGCTGCATAATATTCCATGGTGTATATGTGCCACATTTTCCCAGTCCAGTCTATCATCGATGGGCATTTGGTTTGGTTCCAGGTCTTTGCTATTGTAAACAGTGCTGCAATGAACATTCGTGTGCATGTGTCCTTATAGTAGAACGATTTATAGTCCTTTGGATAGATACCCAGTAATGGGATTGCTGGGTCAAATGGAATTTCTATTTCTAGGTCCCTGAGGAATCGCCACACTGTCTTCCAAAATGGTTGAACTAATTTACACTCCCACCAACAGTGTAAGAGTGTTCCTATTTCTCCACATCCTCTCCAGCATCTGCTGTCTCCAGATTTTTTAATGATCGCCATTCTAACTGGCGTGAGATGGTATCTCAATGTGGTTTTGATTTGCATCTCTCTAATGACCAATGATGATGAGCACTTTTTCATATGTTTGTTGGCCTCATGTATGTCTTTTTTTGTAAAGTTTCTGTTCATATCCTTTGCCCATTTTTAAATGGGCTTGTTTGTTTTTTTCCTGTAAATCTGTTTGAGTTCTTTGTAAATTCTGGATATCAACCCTTTGTCAGATGTGTAAACTGCAAAGATTTTTTCCCATTCTGATGGTTGCCGATTCAGTCTACTGACTGTTTCTTTTGCCGTGCAGAAGCTGTGGAGTTTGATTAGGTCCCATTTGTCTATTTTGGCTTTCGTTGCCAATGCTTTTGGTGTTTTGTTCATGAAGTCCTTGCCTACTCCTACGTCCTGAATGGTTTTGCCTAGATTTTCTTCTAGGGTTTTTATGGTGTCAGGTCTTATGTTTAAGTCTTTAATCCATCTGGAGTTAATTTTAGTGTAAGGTTTCAGGAAGGGGTCCAGTTTCTGCTTTCTGCACATGGCTAGCCAGTTTTCCCAACACCATTTATTAAATAGGGAATCCTTTCCCCATTGCCTGTTTTTGTCTGGTTTATCAAAGATAATATGGTTGTAGATGTGTTGTGTTGCCTCCGATGCCTCTGTTCTATTCCATTGGTCTATATCTCTGTTTTGGTACCAGTACCATGCTGTTTTGATTTCTGTAGCCTTGTAGTATAGTTTGAAGTCTGGTAGCGTGATGCCTCCCGCTGTCTTCTTTTTGCTTAGAATTGACTTGGCTATGCGGGCTTTTTTTTTGGTTCCATATGAAATTCATGGTGGTTTTTTCCAATTCTGTGAAGAAATTCAATGGTAGTTTGATGGGATAGCATTGATTGTGTAAATTACTTTGGGCAGTATAGCCATTTTCACGATATTGATTCTTCCTAACCAGGAACATGGAATGTTTCTCCATCTGTTTGTGTCCTCTCTTATTTCGTTGAGCAGTTGTTTGTAGTTTTCCTTAAAGAGGTCCCTTACATTCCTAGTGAGTTGTATTCCTAGGTATTTTATTTTCTTTGTAGCAATTGTGAATGGCAGTTCGTTCTTGATTTGGTTCTCTTTAAGTCTGTTATTGATGTATAGGAATGCTTGTGATTTTTGCACATTGATTTTATATCCTGAGACTTTGCTGAAGTTGCTTATCAGTTGCAGGAGCTTTTGGGCTGAGGTGATGGGGTCTTCTAGGTATACTATCATGTCGTCTGCAAATAGAGACAATTTGGCTTCCACCTTTCCTATTTGAATACAGTTTATTTCTTTTTTT
Source organism: Saguinus midas (assembly GCA_021498475.1). NCBI lineage: Eukaryota > Metazoa > Chordata > Mammalia > Primates > Cebidae > Saguinus > Saguinus midas. The sequence continues at coordinate 171,569,318 of CM038394.1, forward strand.
GGCCTGATTGCTCTGGCTAGAAGTTCCAGTACTATGTTGAATAGGAGTGGTGAGAGAGGGCATCCTTGTCTAGTGCCAGATTTCAAAGGGAATGCTTCCAGTTTTTGCCCATTCAGTATGATATTGGCTGTTGGTTTGTCGTAAATAGCTTTTATTACTTTGAGATATGTTCCATCAATACCGAGATTATTGAGGGTTTTTAGCATAAATGGCTGTTAAATTTTGTCAAATGCCTTCTCTGCATCAATTGAGATAATCACGTGGTTTTTGTTTTTGCTTTTGTTTATGTGATGAATTACATTTATAGACTTGCATATGTTGAACAAGCCTTGCAACCCCGGGATGAATCCTACTTGATCATGATGGATAACTTTTTTAATTTGCTGTTGCAATCGGTTTACCAGTATTTTATTGAAGATTTTTGCATCTATGTTCATCATGGATATTGGCCTGAAGTTTTCTTTTCTTGTTGAGTCTCTGCCGGGTTTTGGTATCAGGATTATGTTAGTCTCATAAAATGATTTGGGAAGGGTTTCCTCTTTTTGAATTATTTGGAATAGTTTCAGAAGGAATGGTACCAGATCCTCTTTGTGTGTCTGGTAGAATTCGGCTGTGAACACATCTGGACATGGGCTTTTTTATGTGGTAGGCTCATTATTGCTGGCTCAACGTCAGACCTTGTTATTGGTCTATTCATAGTTTTGGCTTCCTCCTGGTTTAGGCTTGGGAGGACACAGGCGTCCAGGAATTTATCCATTACTTCCTGGTTTACTAGTTTATGTGCATATAGTTGTTTGTAGTATTCTCTGATGACGGTTTGAATTTCTGTGGAATCTGTGGTGATTTCCCCATTTTCGTTTTTTATTGCATCCATTTGGTTGTTCTCTCTTTCCTTTTTTATCAGTCTGGCTAGAGGTCTGTCTATTTTGCTGATCTTTTGAAAAACCAGCTCTTAGATTTATTGATTTTTTTGAAGGGTTTTTCTTGTCTCTATCTTTTTCAGTTCTGCTCTGATCTTAGTTATTTCTTGTCTTCAGCTAGGTTTTGAGCGTTTTTGATCTCGCTTCTCTAGCTCTTTTTTTATATTTTAATTTTTTATTGCATTATAGGTTTTGGGATACATGTGCAGAATGTGCAAGATAGTTCCAAAGGTACACAGATGGAAGTGTGTTTTGCTACCTTCAACCCCTTCATCCACACTTGGCATTCATACCCAGGCTATCCCTCCCCAGCCCCCCCTGCTGTCCCTCCCCCATTCATTCCAATACACCCAAGGGTGTAGTAGACCCCCTTTCTGTGTCCATGTGTTCTTATTTTTCTCACCCACCTATGAGTGAGTATATGCGGTATTTCTTTTTCTGTTCTTGTGTCAGTTTGCTGAGAATGATGTTCTCCAGATTCATCCATGTCCTTACAAAGGACACAAACTCATCATTTTTGATTGCTGCATAATATTCCATTGTGTATATGTGCCACATTTTCCCAGTATAGTCTATCATCGTTGGGCATTTGGTTTGGTTCCAGGTCTTTGCTATTGTAAACAGTGCTGCAATGAACATTCGTGTGCATGTGTCCTTCTACTAGAACGACTTATAGTCCTTGGGATATATACCCAGTAATGGGATTGCTGGGTCAAATGGAATTTCTATTTCTAGGTCCCTTAGAAATCGCCACACTGTCTTCCACAATGGTTGAACTAATTTACACTCCCACCAACGGTGTAAGAGTGTTCCTATTTCTCCACACCCTCTCCAGCATCTGCTGTCTCCAGATTTTTTAATGATCGCCATTCTAACTGGCATAAGATGGTATCTCAATGTGGTTTTGATATGCATCTCTCTAATGACCAGTGATGATGAGCATTTGTTCATGTGTTTGTTGGCCTCATGTATGTCTTCTTTTGTAAAGTGTATGTTCATATCCTTCGCCCTTTTTTGAATGGGCTTGTTTGTTTTTTTTCAGTAAATCTGTTTGAGTTCTTTGTAAATTCTGGATATCAGCCTTTGTCAGATGCATAAACTGCAAAGATTTTTTCCCATTCTGATGGTTGCCGATTCACTCTAGTGACTGTTTCTTTTGCCATGCAGAAGCTGTGGAGTTTGATTAGGTTTCATTTGTCTATTTTGGCTTTTGTCGCCAATGCATTTGGTGTTTTATTCATGAAGTTGTTGCCTACTCGTATGTCCTGAATGGTTTTGCCCAGATTTTCTTCTAGGGTTATTAAGGTGTCAGGTCTTATGTTTAAGTCTTTAATCCATCTGGAGTTAATTTTAGTTTAAGGTGTCTGGAAGGGGTCCAGTTTCTGCGTTCTTCACATGACTAGCCAGTTTTCCCAACGCCATTTATTAAATAGGGAATCCTTTCCCCATTGTTTGTTTTTGTCTGGTTTATCAAAGATAATATGGTTGTTGATATGTTGTTTTGCCCCCAATACTTGTGTTCTGTTCCATTGGTCTATATCTCTGTTTTGGTACCAGTACCTTGATGTTTTGATTTCGTAGACTTGTTGTATAGTTTGAAGTCTGGTAGTGTGATACCTCCCGCTGTGTTCTTTTTGTTTAGAATTGACTTGGCTATGCGGGCTTTTTTTTGGTTCCATATAAAATTCATGGAGGTTTTTTCCAGTTTTCTGAGGAAATTCAATGGTAGTTTGATGGGGATAGCATTGATTGTGTAAATTACTTTGGGCAGTATAGTCATTTTTACAATATTCATTCTTCCTAACCACGAACATGGAATGTTTCTCCATCTGTTTTTGTCCTCTCTTATTTCTTTGAGCAGTGGTTTGTAGTTTTCCTTAAAGAGGTCCCTTACGTTCCTTGTGAGTTGTATTTCTAGGTATTTAATTTTTTATAGCAATTGTGAATCGCAGTTTATTCTTGATTTGGTTCTCTTTAAGTCTCTTATTGGTGTATAGGAATGCTTGTGATTTTTGCACATTGATTTTATATCCTGAGACTTTTCTGAAGTTGCTTATCAGTTGCAGGACCTTTTGGGCTGAGGTGATGGGTTATTCTAGGTATACTTTCATGTCGTCTGAAAATAGAGACAATTTGTCTTTCACCTTTTCTATTTGAATGCCCTTTATTTCTTTTTCTTGCCTGATTGCTCTGGCTAGAACTTCCAGTACTATGTTGAATAGAGTGGTGAGAGGGCATCCTTGTCTAGTGCCAGATTTCAAAGGAATGCTTCCAGTTTTTGCTCATTAAGTATGATATTGGCTGTTGGTTTGTCGTAAATAGCTTTTATTACCTTGAGATATGTTCCATCAATACCAAGTTTATTAAGGGTTTTTAGCATAAAGGGCTGTGAAATTTTGTCAAATGCCTTCTCTGCGTCAATTGAGAGTATCGTGTGGTTTTTGTTTTTGCTTCTGTTTATGTGGTGAATTACGTTTATAGACTTGCATATGTCTAACCAGCCTTGCATCCCCAGGATGAATCCTACTTGATCATGATGGGTAAGTTTTTTAATGTGCTGTTGCAATCGGTTTGCCAGTATTTTATTGAAGATTTTTTCATCTATGTTCATCATGGATATTCGCCTGAAGTTTTCTTTTTCTGTTGAGTCTCCACCGGGTTTCGGTATCAGGATGATGTTGGTCTCATAAAATGATTCAGGAAAGGATCCCTCTTTTTGAATTAATTGGAATCGTTTCAGAAAGAATGGTACCAGATTCTCTTTGTGTGTCTGGTAAAAATCAGCTGTGAACCCATCTGGACCTGGGCTTTTGTTGTGTCTTAGGCTCTTAATTGCTGCCTCAACTTCAGACCTTGTTATTGGTCTATTCATACTTTTGGCTTCCTCCTGGTTTAGGCTTGAAAGGACACAGGCATCTAGGAATTTACCCGTTTCTTCCTGGTTTACTAGTTTGTGTGCATAGAGTTGTTTGTAGTATTCTCTGATGATGGTTTGAATTTCTGTGGAATCTGTGGTGATTTTCCCATTATCGTTTTTTATTGCATCTATTTGGTTGTTCTCTCTTTTCTTTTTTATCAGTCTGGCTACTGGTCTGTCTATTTTGTTGATCTATTCGAAAATCCAGCTCTTGGATTTATTGATTTTTTGAAGGATTTTTCTTGTCTCTATCTCCTTCAGTTCTGCTCTGATCTTAGTTATTTCTTGTCTTTGGCTAGGTTTTGAGCTTTTTTGATCTTGCTCCTCTAGCTCTTTCAATTTTGATGATAGGGTGTCAATTTTGGATCTCTCCACTTTTCTCATGTGGGCACTTATTGCTATATATTTTCCTCTACAGACTGCTTTAAATGTGTCCCAGAGATTCTGGTACGTTTTGTCTTCATTCTCGTTGGTTTCAAAGAACTTCTTTATTTCTGCCTTCATTTCATTGTTTATCCAATCAACATTCAAGAGCCAGTTGTTCAGTTTCCATGAAGCTGTGCGGTTCTGAGTTATTTTCTGAATTCTGAGTTCCAACTTGATTGCACTATGGTCTGAGAGACTGTTTGTTATGATTTCAGTTGTTTTGCATTTGCTGAGGAGTGCTTTACTTCCAATTATGTGGTCAATTTTGGAGTAGGTGTGATGTGGTGCTGAGAAGAATGTATATTCTGTGGATTTGGGTTGGAGAGTTCTGTAAATGTCTATCAGGTTTGCTTGTTCCAGGTCTGAGTTCAAGTCCTGGATATCCTTGTTAATTTTCTGTCTGGTTGATCTGTCTGATATTGACAGTGGAGTGTTAAAGTCTCCCACTATTATTGTGTGGGAGTCTAAGTCTCTTTGTAAGTCATTAAGAACTTGCCTTATATATCTGGGTGCTCCTGCATTGGGTCCATATATATTTAGAATCGTTAGCTCTTCTTGTTGTATCGATCCTTTTACCATTATGTAATGACCTTCTTTGTCCCTTTTGATCTTTGTTGCTTTAAGTCTATTTTATCAGAGACGAGAATTGCAACTCCTGCTTTTTTTTTCTCTCCAGTTGCTTGGTAAATCTTCCTCCATCTATTTATTTTGAGCCTTTGTGTATTCTTGCGTGTGAGGTGGGTTTCCTGCATACAGCACAATGATGGGTTTTGCTTTTTTATCCAATTTGCCAGTCTGTGTCTTTTGATTGGTGCTTTTAGCCCATTTACTTTTAGTGATAATATTGTTATGTGTGAATGTAATACTGCCATTTTGATGCTAGCCGTCTGTTTTGCCCATTGGTTCATGTAGATTCTTCTTTTTGTTGATGCTCTTTATCAGTTGGTATACTTTTAGGATGGCTGGCACTGGTTGTTTCTTTCTATGTGTAGTGCCTCTTTTAGGAGGTCTTGTAAAGCAGGCCTAGTGGTGACAAAATCTCTGAGTACTTGCTTGTTCATGAAGTATTTTACTTTTCCTTCACTTCTGAAGCTCAGTTTGCCTGGATATGAAATTCTGGGTTGAAAGTTTTTTTCTCTTTGGATGTTGATTATTGACCCCCACTCTCTTCTGTCTTGTAGAGTCTTCTCCGAGAGATCTGTGGTGATTCTGATGTGCTTCCCATTTGTGGGTGACCCAACCTTTCTCTCTGGCTGCCCTTAGTATTTTCTCCTTCATTTCAATTCTGGTGAATCTGACGATTATGTGCCTTGGGGTTTCTCTTCTTGGGAGTATCTCTGCGGTGTTCTTTGTATTTCCTGGAGTTGAGTATTGATCTGTCTTGCTAGGTTGGGGAAATTTTCCTGGATAATATCCTGAAGAGTATTTTCCTGCTTGGATTCATTCTCTTCATCACATTGTGGAACACCTATCAAACGTAGGTTGGGTCTCTTCACATAGTCCCACATTTCTTGGAGATTTTGTTCATTCCTTTTTGTGCTTTTTTCTCTAATCTTGGTTTCTTTTTTTATTTAATTGAGTTGATCTACGACTTCTGATATTTTGTTTTCTACTTGGTCAATTCGGCTGTTGAAACTTGTGCATGCTTCACGAAGTTCTCGTGTTGTGTTTTTCAGCTCCTTCAATTCATTCATGTTCCTCTCTAAGTTGTCCATTCTTGTTATCATTTCCTCGAATCTTTTTCAAACCTTTTTCAAGGTTCTTAGTTTCTTTACACTGATTTAGAACGTGTTCTTTTAGCTCACTGAAGTGTCTCATTATCCACTTTCTGAAGTCTGATTCTGTCATTTTGTCACACTCATTCTCCATCCAGCTTTGTTCCCTTGCTGGTGAGGAGTTTTGGTCCTTTGTCGGAGGTGAGTTGTTTTGGTTTGGGGTGTTTTTCTTTTATTTGTGCTGGTTTCTTCCCATCTTTGTGGATTTATCCACCTGTCGTCTTAGTAGTTGCTGATTTTTCAATTGGGTTTCTGAGTGGATGCCCAGATTGTTGATGATGAAATATTTCTGTTACTTAGTTTTCCTTCTAATGGTCTAGACCCTCTGCTGTACGAGTGCTTAGGTCCACTCCAGGCCCTGCTTGTCTGGGGTACTTCTGTCGCAGCTGTGGAACAATGAGGAATGCTACCAGTTTTTTCTTCTGCTATCTTTTTTTCAGAATGATGCCCGCCAAATATCAGTCTGATTAGTCTTTTTTGGGGTGACTCTTTGGATATACAGGGGTCAGGGAGCTGCTTGAGGGGATGGTCTGTGCTTTATAGGAGCTCCATTGCTGAGCTGTGAGCTCCGTTGTTCATTCAGGGTTGTTGGGAGGATGTGTTTATGTCTGCTGCAACAGAAGTCATAAAACACCCCAATTTTTTCCCCTTAGATGCTCTGTCTCAGGGGGTTGTGGCTTTCTTTATTAGTATCTGTTGCACTGTACTGCCCGGCTAGGAGGTAGTCTATTCACTATTTTCCTGCTGAGGCTTTGCCCTGCTTGCAGGGGTCCGCCCTGCTGTTGCCAGCCCCATTCTGCTGTGGTGATCCACCCAGCTGAGGGAGTCTCTCTGTTATGGTGGGTTGCCTCAGCAATAGCAGGCTGCATCAGCCCTGGACAGTACTTCAGTAGGGGCGGATTGCATCGGTAGTTGTGGAAGCCCTTCCCCCACCGGGCTACACCATGCTAGATTCAACTGTGCTGGCAGCAAAGCTCTCAGCCCCAAGCACCTCCAATCGCCATCCTGTTTGTCCCCGTGAGTGTGAGATCTTCCGAGCTTGATCACCCAGCTTCCTGCCTTAGAGTCCATCCTTTCTCTCTCTCTCTTTCTCTCCCCAAGTTGAACGGTCTACTCTCTCACTGGCGCCCCAGTAACCCTCTGATAGTGCACTAGGATCCATGCAATCTAACATGCCGCTGACCACTGTGCTGTCTCAGATCACGCTTCCCAAAAATCTTCTGGTCTGACTCATTGTCCAAGTCTTGTTCAATCAGATGGACATGTCAATCTGCCCTTCCAAATTTCAGTTTGCTGGTTTAACAGGGCACCAAGACCAGTGAGATTTGTGCGGGAGCCAAGGCGCTGTGGCGCCGGCAGAGCCACGTGAGCCAGCTGCCCGAGCCGGCTGTGCTGGCTTCCAGTGTCTCTCCCACACCTGAGACTTTCAACGTTCTGTGGGCAAAAAAAGGTCCGTTTAAGAATGTGACTAGCACTCACCCTCTGCGCCTTCACTGGAAACTTCAATCCTGAGTCACCTCTACAATGCCATCTTGCCATTGTGTCTTTTTTCTAATTTTTTAAATTTTTATTACATTATAGGTTTTGGGGTACATGTGAAGAAAGTGCAAGATACTTGCATAGATACACACATGACAGTGTGTTTTGTTGCCTTTTTCCCCTTCACCCACATTTGGAAGTAATGCACACCTGCGTAATAGTCAGAAGTCTCTTTCCTATGGTCACTCATTGAGAGTTTCACTAAATGTACACTGAGGGAAATAGTCAGGTTTCTTTTCTATACCCTCATTCAGAGTCTCACAGAATAATGCACACCAGTGCAATAATCAGGAGACTTTTTAATGTGGTTTCTCATTCGGAGATTCACTTAATAATGTGGAGTAGTCAGAAGTCTACTTCATGTAGACACATATTCAGAGCCTCATTGAATAATATACACCTGTGGGATAGTAAGGAATCTCATTAATGTGGTCGCATATTCTGAGCCTCACAGAAAAATACACACCTGAAAAATAATTTGAAGTCTATTTCTGATAAACGTCCATTCAGAGCCTCAGTAAATAATGCACACCTGTGGTGTAGCCAGGATTCTATTTCATTTGGACACTCATTCATAGCCTCAGTTGATAATATGCACCTGCGGAAGAGTCAGGAGTCTATTTCATATGGCCACTCAGAGAATCAGTGAATAATGCACACATGAGGAATACTCAGTGAATATTGGGAGTCTATTTCATAGGGCCACTCAGAGCCTCAGTGAATAATGCACACCATGGTAATAGTAAAGATCCTGTTTCATATGACCACTGACACAGTATCTCACTGAATGATACACACTGCAGAATCGTCAGCATTCTAATTCATAGGACCACTCATTCAGAGCCTTACTGAATAATGCACAGTGGTGCAATAATCAGGAGTTTATTTCATGTGGTGTCTCATTAAGATCTTCAGTGAATAATGAACAGCAGTGGAGTAGTAAGCACCCTATTTAAGATAGCCACAAATAAAGCACCTTCATGAATGATAGAAACCTGCGTGAAGTTCAGGAGTCTATTTGATATGGACACGCATAAAGAACCTATTTGAATAATGGACATTTGAAGAATAATCACTAACCTATTTCGTATGGTGATTTCTTTGGAGAATCAACAAATAACGCACACCTGTGTAGTAAAATCGAGTTTATTTTATTTGGCCACCATTTCAGTGTCTCAATAAAAAATATATAAATATATATCTGGAATAGCCAAAATTTTCTTCCATATGGCCACTCGTTCAGGGCCTCAGGGAATAATACACCCATGGGAAATAATCAAGAGTCTACTTCAACTGGCCACATATTGAGAGACTCTCTATATAATGCACAATTGCGGAAGAGTCAGAAGTCTCTTTCTGGTGCTTACTCATTCAATCTCATTCAATAATACACACTTGAGGAAGAGTTAAGTTTCTAATTTATATAGCCACTCATGTAGAGCCTCAGTAAATAATGCACACCTGTGGAACAATCATTGGTCTATATTGTATGGTAATAAAATCAAACCCTGAGTGAATAATGGACAATATTGAATAGTGAGGTGTCTATTCCATAGGCCCATTTAATCAGTGTCTCAGTTAAAAATAAACATTTTAGGAATAGTAAATAATCTACTTTATCTAATCACTAACTCAAAGCCTCATTAAATAATACACACCTGTGGAAGAGTCAGGAGGCTATTTCATATGGCCCAACATTCAGAACCTCAGTGACTACTGAATACTGTGGAATACTCATGGCACCATTACATATGGCCTCTGATTCAGAGCTTCACTGAATAATGAACACCTGGTTGAAAGACAGAATAATATTTCATAAAGACACTCTATCAGAACAAAACTTAAAAATGCACTCCTGCGAGTATTCAGGAGTCTCTTTCCTATGGCCACTGATTCAGAGCCTCATTGAACAATGCATATCTATAAAAATGTCAGGAGTGTATTTCACATGGCCACTTATTCAGAAACTCATGGAGTTATGCACACCTGTGAAATAGTTTGGAGTCTATTTGATATGATGGTTCATTCAGTGCCTCAGTAGAAAATGCACACGTGGGAGTAGTCAAGAGGATATTTTATGTAGCCATTCATACATAAACTTAGTAAGTTATACACACCTGTGGAATAGTCAGGAGTCAATTTCATGTGGCCACTTATTCAGAAACTCAGTGAATGATACAAAGCTGTGGACTAGTTCAAGCTTATAACATATGGCCACTCAATCAGAGCATTACTGAATGATGTACACCTGAAAATGGTCAGGATTCTATTTCATATGACCATTGTTCAAGAGCCTCATTGAGTAATGCACATCTGGTCAGTAATCAGGAGGCTATGTCATATGAACACTCATTCAGAGCCTCAGTGAGTAATGCACACCTGTGGAGTATCCAGGTGTGTATTTCACACAGCCACACATTCAGAGCAAAAGTGAAAAATACAAACCTGTGGATGAGTCAGAATTCCATTTAATATGGCCACTGACTTATAGCCTCAGTGAATAATGCACAAATGTAGAGTACTCAGCAGTCTATTTCATATAGATATTCATTCAGAGATTCACTGAATAATACCAATATTTGGAAGAGACAGCACAGTTTCATATGAAAACACAAGGAAAGCCTCACGGAGTAATACCCACCAGGGGAACAGTTAGAAGTCTACTTCATATAGCCACACATTTACAGCCTCAGTGAATAATGCACACGTGTGAAATAGACATTAGTCTCTCTTAAATGGCCACAAAATCAAACCCTGTGTGAGTAATTCACAACTTTGGAATAGTCAGTAGTCTATTCCATATGCCCACATATTCAGAGTCTGAGTCAATAACACACACCGAGGAATAATCAGAAGTCTATTTCCTATGGTCACTAACTCAAAACCTCATTAAATAATACACACCTGTGGACAAGTCAGGAAACTCTTTTATATAGCCAAAGTTTCAGAGCCCCTCTTAATAATGCAAACCTGGGGAATACTCAGGACGCTAATACATAAGGCCATTCCTCAGAGCTTCACTGAATAAGGAACACCTGTATTGAAATCAGAATTCTATTTCATATAGACACATATTCAGAGCCTCCCTGAATAACATACAACTTGGGGAAAGACAGGATTCTATTTTGTATATCCACTCATTTAGAGACGAACTATAAAATGCACACCTGTGGAGTATTCAGGAGTGTATTTCTCATGGCCACTCATTCAGAACCTCAGTGAAGAACCATATATACCTGGGGAATACTCAGGATTCTATTTTATATAGCCACATTTTCAGAGACTCACTGAATAATGCACACCTGGAGAATACTCTGGAATCTATTTATTATGAAAGTTCACCCAGTACCTCAGTAGAAACTGCACAGCTGAGAAGTAGTCAAGAGGATATAGTCAGAAGCCTATTTTGTATGGTCACTCGTTCAGAAACTCAGGGAATGATACACACCTGGGGAATAGTCAAAGTCCATGCCATATGGCCACTGAATCAGAGCATTGCCGAATAATGCACAATGCGGCAATAGTCAGGAGTCTATTTCATATGGCCTCTCATTCAGAGCTTAATTAAAAAAAAAACAGCTGTGGAGTAGTCAGGACTCTATTATAAGTAGCCCCAAATTAAGCACTTCCCTGAATGATACAGACATGTGTGATAGTCAGGAGACAATTTAGTATGGACACTCATAGAGAACCTCTTCAAATACTGCACGTGTGGGGAGTAATCATTAGTCTATTTCATATGGTGATTCGTTTGGAGAGTCAAGGACTAACGCACACGTGTGGAGGAAAATGGGGTCTATTTCATATGGTCACACTTTCAGTGTTTCTTTGAATAATATATGTATCTGAATAGTCAGGAATCTCTTTCATATGGCCACACGTTCAGGGCCTCCATGAATAATGCACCCTGGGAAATAGCAAAGAGCCTACTTCAAATGGCTACACATTCAGAGTCTCTGTAAATAATGCACACCTGGGCAATAAACAGGAGTCTCTTTTTATGCCCACTTATTCAGAGTCTCATACAATAATACACACCTGGGGAAGAGATAGGTTTCTACTTTATATAGCCACTCATGTAGAGCCTCAGTGAATAATGCACACCTGTGGAACAGACACTGGTCTATTTTGTATGGCCACAAATTTAAACCCTGCATGAGTAATGCACAAATTTTGAAAAGTGAGGAGTCTATTCCATATTCCCACTTAATCAGTGTCTCAGTCAATAATAAACACCTTAGGAATAGTAAATATTCTACTTTATCTAATCACTAACTCAAAGCCTCATTAAATAATACACACCTGTGGAAGAGTCAGGAGGCTATTTCATATGGCCACACGTTCAGGGCCTCCATGAATAATGCATACTGGGGAATACTCAGGGCACTATTACATATGGCCTCTAATTCAGAGCTTCACTGAATAATGAACACCTGGTGGAAAGTCAGGATTCTATTTTATAAAAACACTCTATAAGAGCCAAACCTAAAAAGTCACTCCTGCGAGTATTCAGGAGTCTGCTTCCTATGGCCACTGATTCAGAGACTCATTAAACAATATATATCCATAGAAATGTCAGGAGTGTATTTCACATGGCCACTCATTCTGAGCCTCATTGAATCATACATACCTGACGAATACTCAGGAGTCTATTTCATATGGCCACTCATTCAGAGACTCATGGAGTTATGCACACCCGTGAAATAGTCTCTAGTCTCTTTGATATGATGGTTCATTCAGTTACTAAGTAGAAAATGCACACGTGGGTAGTAGTCAAGAGGCTATTTTATGTAGCCATTCATACATAAACTTAGTAAGTAATAAACACCTGTGGAATAGTCAGGAGTCAATTTCATGTGGCCACATATTCAGAAACTCAGTGAATGATACAAAGCTGTGGACTAGTTCGACTCTATGACATATGGCCACTCAATCAGAGCACTACTGAATGATGCACACCTGGAAAAGAGTCAGGATTCTATTTCATAAGACCATTGTTTAAGAGCCCCATTGAGTAATGCACATCTGGTCAGTAATTAGGAGGCAATGTCATATGAACACTCATTCAGAGCCTCAGTGAGTAATGCACTCCTGACGAGTATCCAGGTGTGTATTTTACACAGCAACACATTCAGAATCAAAGTGAATAATACAAACCTGTGGAAGACTCAGGATTCCATTTCATATGGCCACTGACTTATAGCCTCAGTGAATAATGCACAAATGCACAGTACACAGAAGTATATTCCATATAGATACTCATTCAGAAATTCACTGAATAATACCAATATTTGGAAGAGACTGCACCCAGTTTCATATGATCACACAAGGAGAGCCTAACAAGTAATACACACCAGGGGAAGAGTTAGAAGTCTACTTCATATAGCCACACATTTACAGTCTCAGTGAATAATGCACACGTGTGAAATGGACATGAGTCTCTCTTCAATGACCACAAAATCAAACCCTGACTGAGTAATTCACAACTTTGGAATAGTCTGTAGTCTATTCCATATGCCCACATAATCAGAGTCTGAGTCAATAATACACACCAAGGAGTAGTCAGAAGTGTATTTCCTATGGTCACTAACACAAAACCTCATTAAATAATACACACCTCTGGATTAGTCAGGAAACTCTTTTTTATAGCCAAAGTTTCAGAGCCCCAGTGAATAATGCATACCTGGGGAATACTCAGGACGCTAATACATATGGCCTTTCCTCAGAGATTCACTGAATAAGGAACACCTGTATTGCAGTCAGAATTCAATTTCATATAGCCACATACTCAGAGCCTCAGTGAATAATACCAAAATGTGGAAGAGTCAGGTTTCCATTTCATATGGCCACTGACTTATAGCCTCAGTGAATAATGCACAAATTTACAGTACTCAGCTGTCTATTTCATATAGATACTCATTCAGAGATTCACTGAATAATACCAATATTTGGAAGACACAGTGCACAATTTCATATGATCACACAAGGAGAGCCTCACGGAGTAATACACACCAGGGAAGAGTTAGAAGTCTACTTTATAGAGCCACACATTTACAGCCTCAGTAAATAATGCACACGTGAGAAATGGACATCAGTCTCTCTTCAATGACCACAAAATCAAACCCTGAGGGAGTAATTCACAACTTTGGAATAGTCAGTAGTCTATTCCATATGCCCACATATTCAGAGTCTGAGTCAATAATACACACCAAGGAATAGTGTGAAGTCTATTTCCTATGGTCACTAAGTCAAAACCTCATTATATAATACACACCTGTGGACTAGTCAGGAAACTCTTTTATATAGCCAAAGTTTCAGAGCCCCTGTGAATAATGCATACCTGGGGAATACTCAGGATGCTAATACATATGACCATTCCTCAGAGCTTCAATGAATACGGAACACCTGTATTGCAGTCAGAATTCTATTTCATATAACCACATATTCAGAGCCTCACGGAATAACATACATCCTGGGGAAAGACAGGATTCTATTTTGCATAGCCACTCATTTAGATCTGACCCATAAAATGCACACCTGAGGAGTATTCAGGAGTGTATTTCTCATGGCCACTCATTTAGAGCCTCAGTGAAGAACCATATATACCTGGGGAATACTCAGGATTCTATTTTGTATAGCCACTTTTCAGAGACTCACTGAATAATGCACACCTGGGGAATAGTCTGGAGTCTATTTAATATGAAATTTCACCCAGTGCCTCAGTAGAAAATGCACAGCTGAGAAATAGTCAAGAGGATATAGTCAGGAGCCTATTTTATATGGTCACTCGTTCAGAAACTCACGGAATGATACACACCTGGGGAATAGTCAGAGTCCATGCCATATGACCACTGAATCAGAGCATTACCGAATAATGCACAATGCAGCAATAGTCAGGAGTCTATTTCATATGGCCTCTCATTCAGAGCTTCAGTGGATAACAAACAGCTGTGGAGTAGTCAGGAATCTATTTAAGTAGCCCCAAATTAAGCACTTCCCTGAATGATACAGACATGAGTGATAGTCAGGAGACAATTTGGTATGGACACTCAGAGAGAACCACTTCAAATACTGCACGTGTGTGGAGTAATCACTAGTCTATTTCATATGGTGATTCGTTTGCAGAATCAAGGAATAACGCACACGTGTGTAGGAAAATGGGGTCTATTTCATATGGCCACACTTTCAGTGTTTCAGTGAGTAATATGTGTATCTGAATCGTCAGAATTTCTTTCATATGGCCACACGTTCAGGGCCTCCATGAATAATGCACCCCTGGGAAATAGCAAAGAGTCTACTTCAAACGGCTGCCCATTCAGAGTCTCTGTAAATAATGCAAACCTGAGCAATAGACAGGAGTCTCTTTTTTATGCCCACTTATTCAGATTCTCATTCAATAATACACACTTGGGGAACAGTTAAGGATCTACTTCATATAGCCACTCATTTAGAATCTCAGTGAATAATGCACACCAGGGTAGTAGTCTGGAGCCTCTTTCATATGGCCACTGATTCAGTGCTCACTGAATGATACACACCTGTGGAATCATCAGGATTCTCTTCCATACTACCACTCATTCAGAGCCTTATTGAATAATACACACCTGTGGAATAGTCAGGAGTCTATTTCATATAGCCACTCATTTAGAATCTCAGTGAATAATGCACACCAGGGTAGTAGTCTGGAGCCTCTTTCATATGGCCACTGATTCAGTGCTCACTGAATGATACACACCTGGAATCATCAGGATTCTCTTCCATACTACCACTCATTCAGAGCCTTATTGAATAATACACAATGGTGAAATAGTCAGGTGTCTATTTGATATGGCCTCTCATTCAGAACTTCAGTAAATAATGAACTTTTATGAAGTAAAGGAGATGCTGTTTAAATTAGCCACGAATGAAGTGCCTCCTGAATGATACACAACTGGGTGATAGTCAGGAGTCTATTTTATATGATCTCTCATGTTGGGAATAACTGAATAATACACACCTGGTGGAGTGTCAGGAGTCTATTTGGTATGGACACTCATACAGAGCCTGTTTGAATAATGCACACATGAAGAATAATTAGGAGTGTATATTATATGGTTACTCATTCTGACAATCAGTGAATAAAGCACACATATGGATTAAAAAGTCTGTTTCATATGGCCACTCTTTCACAGCCTCACTGAAAATTACACAATTGTGATATAGTCTGCAGTCTATTGCTTATGGCCGCTCATTCAGAAAATTACTGAATAATGCACACCTGCATAATAGTCAGAAGTCTGTTTCCTATGGTCACTCATTGAGAGTTTTACTATATATACACTGGGGAAATAGTCAGGATTCTTTTTAATAACCTTATTTAGAATCTCACTGAATATTGCCCACCTGTGGAATAGTCAGGAGTCTATTTGATATGGCCTCTCATTCAGAGCTTCACTGAATAATGCACACCTGTGGTGTAGCCAGGATTCTATTTCATTTGGACACTCATTCAGAGCCTCAGTGAATAATGCACACCTGTGGTGTAGCCAGGATTCTATTTCATTTGGACACTCATTCATAGCCTCAGTTGATAATATGCACCTGTGGAATAGTCAGGAGTCTATTTCATATGGCCACTCAAAGAATCAGTGAATAATGCACACATGAGGAACACTCAGTGAATATTCGAGTCTCTTTCATATGGCCACTGATTCAGTGCTCACTGAATGATACACACCTGTGGAATCATCAGGATTCTCTTCCATACTACCACTCATTCAGAGCCTTATTGAATAATACACAATGGTGAAATAGTCAGGTGTCTATTTGATATGGCCTCTCATTCAGAACTTCAGTAAATAATGAACTTTTATGAAGTAAAGGAGATGCTGTTTAAATTAGCCACGAATGAAGTGCCTCCTGAATGATACACAACTGGGTGATAGTCAGGAGTCTATTTTATATGGCCACACTTTCAGTGTTTCAGTGAATAATACACACCTGGTGGAGTGTCAGGAGTCTATTTGGTATGGACACTCATACAGAGCCTGTTTGAATAATGCACACATGAAGAATAATTAGGAGTGTATATTATATGGTTACTCATTCTGACAATCAGTGAATAAAGCACACATATGGATTAAAAAGTCTGTTTCATATGGCCACTCTTTCACAGCCTCACTGAAAATTACACAATTGTGATATAGTCTGCAGTCTATTGCTTATGGCCGCTCATTCAGAAAATTACTGAATAATGCACACCTGCATAATAGTCAGAAGTCTGTTTCCTATGGTCACTCATTGAGAGTTTTACTATATATACACTGGGAAATAGTCAGGATTCTTTTTAATACCCTCATTCAGAGTCTCACTGAATAATGCCCACCTGTGCAATAATCAGGAGGCTTTTTTGTGTGGCCTCTCAATCGGAGTGTCACTTAATAATGTGGAGTAGTCAGGAGTCTATTTCATGTAGACACATATTCAGAGCCTCGGTAAATAATGCACACCTGTGGTGTAGCCAGGATTCTATTTCATTTGGACACTCATTCATAGCCTCAGTTGATAATATGCACCTGTGGAATAGTCAGGAGTCTATTTCATATGGCCACTCAGAGAATCAGTGAATAATGCACACATGAGGAACACTCAGTGAATATTCGAGTCTCTTTCATAGGGCCACTCAGAGCCTCAGTGAATAATGCACACCACGGAAATAGTAAAGATCCTGATTCATATGACTACTGACTCAGTATGTCACTGAATGATACACAACGGGGAATCATCAGGATTCTAATCCATAGGACCACTAATTCAGAGGCTTACTGAATAATGAACAGTGGGGCAATAATCAGGAGTTTATCTCATGTGGTGTCTCATTAAGATCTTCAGTGAATAATGAACAGCTGTGAAGTAGTAAGCACCCAATTTAAGATAGCAATAAGTAAAGCAACTTCCTGAATGATAGAAATCTGGGTGGGCAAGATGGCGTCGTAGAAGCGACTCAGGATTGCAGCTCTCAGTGACGGCGCAGAGGGTGAGTCCTAGCCGCATTCTCGGATGGATCTTTTTGCCCACAGATCATTGAAAGTCCCAGGTGTGGGAGAGACACAGGACGCTGGTAAAGCCGGCTCACGCAGCCGCTTTGGCCAGAGCTGCAGTGGGACCTGGCACGGAACTCACTGGTCCAGGTGCCCTGTTAAACCAGCAATCTGAGAGTCTGAAGGGCAGATTGGCGCATCCATCTGCTTGAACGGGACTTGGACAGTGAGCCAGACCAGGAGTTTCCTGGGAAGCGTGATCTGAGCCGGTGAAGTGGGCAGTGGCATGGGAGATCGCATGGATCCCAGTGCCCTGTCAGCAGGCTACTGGGGCGCCAGTGAGAGAATCGACCTTTCAGCTCATGGAGAGGGAGAGAGAGAGAGAGAGGATGGACTCTTAGGCAGGGAGCTGGGTGATCAGGCTCGGCGGGTCCCACCCTCACAGAAATAAAGCAGGGCGGTGACTGGAGGTGCTTGGGGCTGAGAGTTTTGCTGCCAGCATCTAGGATGGTGCAGCCTGGTGAGGGAGGGGCGTCCACCATTGCTGACGCAATCAGCCCCTACTGAAGTACTGCCCAGGGCTGACGCAGCCTGCCATTACCGAGGCAATCTGCCATAACAGAGAGACTCCACCAGGACGGGGGAGCGCTCCACAGCAGAGGGAGCAGCAACAGGGCGGACCCGCGCTAGCAGGTCAGAGCCCCGGCAGGCAAACAGTGAATACACTGCCATCTAGTGGGGCAGGACAGTGCAACAGATACTCATAAAGAAAGCCCCAACTCCCTGAGACAGAGCATCAAGGGGAAACAAAAGGGTGGTGTTTTATGAGTTCTATTGCAGCAGACATAAACAATATCCCAACAACCCTGAATGAATAACGGAGCTCAGAGCTCAGCACTAGAGCTCCTATAAAGGACAGACCGTCTCCTTAAGCAGCTCCCTGACCCCTGTATATCCAAAGAGTCACCCCAAAAAAGGACTAATCAGACTGACATTTGGTGGGCATCATTCTGGAACAAAGACAGCAGAAGAAGAAACTGGTATCATCACTCACTGTTCCACAGCTGCTACAGGTTTACTCCAGACAAGAAGGGCCTGGAGTGGACCTCAGCACTCATAGAGCAGACGGGCTAGACCATTAGAAGAAAAACTGAGAAACAGAAATACTTCATGATCAACAATCTCAGCATCCACACAGAGACCCAATTGAAAAATCAGCAACTACTAAGACGACAGGCGGATAAATCCATAAAGATGGGAAGAAACCAGCGCAAAAAGGAGGAAAACACCCGAAACCAAAACACCTCACCTCCTACAAAAAACCAAAACTCCTCACCAGCAAGGGAAACAAGCTGGACGGAGAATGAGTGTGACGAAATGACGGAATCAGACTTCAGAAAGTCGATAATGAGAAACTTCATTGAGCTAAAAGAACATGTTATAAATCAGTGCAAAGAAACTAAGAACCTTGAAAAAAGATTTGAAACAAGATTCGAGGAATTGATAACAAGAATGGACAACTTAGAAATATGAATGAATTGAAGGTGCTGAAATACACAACACGAGAACTTCGCGAAGCATGCACAAGTTTCAACAGCCAAATTGACCAAGCAGAAGAAAGAATATCAGAAATTGAAGATCAACTCAATGAAATAAAACGTGAAAACAAGATTAAAGAAAAAAGCACAAAAAGGAATGAACAAAATCTCCAAGAAATGTGGGACTATGTGCAGAGACCCAACCTACGTTTGATAGGTGTACCAGAATGTGATGAAGAGAATGAATCCAAGCTGGAAAACACTCTTCAGGATATTATCCAGGAAAATTTCCCCAACCTAGCAAGACAGGTCAATAATCAACTCCAGGAAATACACAGAACACCACAAAGATACTCCGCAAGCAGAGCAACCTTAAGGCACATAATCGTCAGATTCACCAGGGTTGAAATGAAGGAGAAAATACTAAGGGCAGCCAGAGAGAAAGGTCGGGTCACCCACAAAGGGAAGCCCATCAGACTCACAGCAGATCTCTCGGCAGAGACTCTACAAGCCAGAAGAGAGTGGGGGCCAATATTCAACCTCCTTAAAGAAAAGAACTTTCAACCCAGAATTCCTTTTTTTTTTTATTTTTATTGCATTATAGGTTTAGGGGTACATGTGCAGAATGTGCAAGATATTTGCATAGTTATATACATGGCAGTGTGTTTTGCTGCCTTCCTCCCCTTCACCCACACTTGGTATTCATCCCCAGGCTATGGCCCCGAAGCCCCACCCGCAGTCCCTCCCCATTTCCCCCAACAGTCCCAAGTGTATAGTAGACCACCTCTCTGTGTCCATGTGTTCTCATTTTTCTCACCCACCTATGAGTCAGTATATGCGATATTTCTTTTCCTGTTCTTGTGTCAGTTTGCTGAGAATGATGTTCTTCTGATTCATCGTCATTCATTCGCCTCAAAAATCAAGGGCAGATTATGAGAAACTGCGCTTTCAAGACGCACCCGACCAACATTGGTGAAACAAAACACGTTGTGTTTAAAACAAAAAAACACAATTTGGGTTGGCTCTGGGTTCAAGCCTGTAGTCAGCACAAAGAATGCCAAAGCAGGCGGATGCTGAAGTCACAGGTTCGAGACTGGCCTTGAATAACACAGAGTAGTCTGCTCCCTATAAAAAAAAAAACAAAAACATAAAAAGCTGAGAGATGGGCTTGGCATGTGGTTCCTTCAGCAGCACCTACACTAAATTGACGCTGCACAGAAGGCCAGTGTGCTCATAGCTTTAAAATTACACGCACAGGTGTGCAGCTTTTTATTTTCTTTGTGACTGCTTAGTGAAAATCAAATAAAGATAGATTGGAGGTACAGAAAATAAAATAGAAAGTTAGCTGACCTGGTGGTGTGGACACCTGCAACCCAGCTACTTTAGGGCATTGGATGACAATCAGTTGAACCCAAAAGGCAGGTGTTGCAATAAGCAAAGATCACACTGCCCCAGCCTTGGTGACAAGAGGAACTGCGTAATAAAGAAAGGCGGTTCTGGAGGTGGAGTCTCCGAAAATTTTCTTTGTTTCAGTTGTACACTCATCAGTCTGATTACCTTTTTTTCTCTCATATTATGTAAAGTGGGTTTTCACCAAAATGGTCAGTCTGACCTCG
>CM038394.1:171590167-171651508 GCA_021498475.1 Saguinus midas
TAGAATTGCCTTGCCTGGAATTGCCTTTATCTGCCTTGTCTTCCCTTGCCTTGCCTGAAATTGCCCTGCCTTTCATTGCCAAAATTATCTTGCTTTGAATTGCCTTGCCTTGTATTGCCTGGCCTTGCCTGAAATAGCTTTGCCTAGAATTGCATTGCCTTGCCTTACCTTGCCTTGGCTGGAATTGCCTTACTTCGAATTGCCTATCCTTGCCTTGCCTGGAAATACCTTGTCTGGAATTGCCTTGCCTGAAATTGCCTTGCTTGAAATTTCAATGCCTTGTTTGAAATTTTCTTGCATTGCCTTGCCTTGACTAGCCTGGAATTGTTCTATTTGGAATTGACTTGCCTTGGCTTGCCTTGCTGTGCCTAGAATTGCCTTGACTTCCCTTTCCTTCTCTGGAATTTCCCTGCCTAAAATTACCCTGTCTTGCCTTACTTGAAATGGCCCTGCCTGTACTTGTTCTGCCTTGTTTTA
The DNA here is from genome assembly GCA_021498475.1 of Saguinus midas. Classification (NCBI taxonomy): domain Eukaryota; kingdom Metazoa; phylum Chordata; class Mammalia; order Primates; family Cebidae; genus Saguinus; species Saguinus midas. The sequence goes on from CM038394.1 coordinate 171,590,645, forward strand.
CCTTTCCTGGAATTATCTTGTCTTGCCTTGCTTTGCCATGCCTAAAATTAACTTTCCTGAAATTGCCTTGCATTGTTTTTCCTTGCCTATATGAGCCATGCCTGAAATATTTCTACATACACTTGCCCTGCCTTGATTGGTATTTCCTTGCTTAGAATTGTCCTGCCTGGCCTTTTTTTTGGCTTGCCTTGCCTAGAATGTCCTTGCCTTGCCTTGCCTTGCCTGGAATTTCCGTACCTGGAATTGTTTTGCATTGTCTTGCCTTGCATTTCCTGGAATTGCCTGGCCTGGAAAAGCCATGCATTGATTGGGATTGCCTTCGCTTGCATTGTCTTGCCTTGCCTGGAATTGCCTTGCCTAAAATTGACTTTCCTAGCCTTGTCTGGAGTTATCGTCTTTGGAATTGCCTTCGCTTACCTTACCTGGAAATGCCTTGCCTGGGATTGCCTTTCTGTTCCTTCTCTTGCCTTGATTTTCCTGGAATTTCCTTTCTGGCAATTGTCTTCTCTGGAATTGCTTTTTCTTGCATTTCCTAAAGTTGCCTTCCCTGGAATTACCTTGCCTTGCCTTACCTACAATTGCCTTGCCTGGAATTATTCTTCTCTGCCTTGTCTTGCCTTGCATTGCCCAGAATTGTCTTTTCTTCAATTGTGTTTCCTAGAATTGCATTGCCTTGCCTTGCCTGGAATTACCTTGCGTGACATTGCCTTTTCTTGTCTTGTTTTGCCTTGCCTTTCCTTGACTTGCCTAGCATTGCATTGCCTAGCCTTGCCTAGAATTGTCTGTCCTGGAATTCCCTTGCCTGGAATTGGTTTGCCTTGTTTTACCTGAATTTGCTTTGTCTGAATTTGCATTGCATTGCCTTGGTTTTCCTTGCCTGGAATAGCCTTGCATAGAATACCTTGTCTTGCCTTATGTTGACTAAAATTGTCTTGCTTCAAATTTTCTTGCCTTTCCTTTCCTCGTCTTTAATTGACTTGCCTAGAATTTTCTTGCCTTGCGTTGCCTTGCCTTGCCTTGACTGGAATTGTCTTGCCTGGAAAAACCTTTTCCTGCCTTGTCTTGTCTTGCCTTTTCTGGAATTGCCTTTCTGGCTATTGCCTTGCCTGCAATTGTCTTGCCTAGAATTCCCTTGTCTTTCCTTGTCTGAAATTTCCCTGCCTGGAATTGCCCTGCATTTTCTTGCCTGGGATTGCCTTGTTTTGTCTCGCCTTGCCTTTCCTGGAATTACCTTGCCTAGAATTGCATTTCTTTACCTTACCTTGCCTTGCCTGGAGTTGCCTATTTTTTGCCTTGCCTGGAATTACTTTGTCTGGAGTTGTCTTGCCTTTAATTAGCTTGACTTGCCTTGTCTAAAATCACCTTGCCTGGAATTGCTGTTTTTTGTTTTTCCTTGCCTTGCTTTGGATTGCCTTGCTTGCCTTGCCTCGAATTGCTTTGCCTGGAATTGCCCTGCTTTGCCTTTCCTTTCCATACCTCAAATTATGCTGACTGTAATTGGCCTGCGTTGCCTCATTTTGCCTTGCCTGGAATTGCCTTGCCTAAAATTGCCCTGCCTTGCCTGGCTTTGCCTTACCTGTTATTGCCTTGCCTGAAATTGCCTTGCTTTGCCTTGCCTCAAATTGCCTTGTTTGGAATTTTTATGCCTTGCCAGAAACTTTATTGCATTGTCTTGCCTTGCCTAGCCTGGAATTGCCCTGTCTGGAATTGCCTTGCTTGGCTTGCCTTGCCTTGCCAGGAACTGCCTTACTTGGATTTGCTTTGGCTTGACTTGTCTTGCCTTGCCTTCCCTTGCCTTGCCTAGAATTGCCTTGCCTGGAATTGCCTTGGCTGTAATATCTTTGCATTTTCTTGTCTTGCCTTTCTTTGCCTTGCCCTTTTTTGCCTTGCCTTGCCGGGAATATTTTTGCGTTGTCTTTATTTCTGTAGCCTGGATTTGCCCTTCCTGAAATTGTTTTGCTTTGGCTTGCCTTGTATTGCCTGGAATTGCCTTTTGTATCATTGCTTTGCCTTCTCTTGCCCCAAATTAACCTGCCTTGCATTACCTTGCCTAAAATTTCCATGCCTGGAATGGCACCTCCTTGCCTTGCTTTGTCTGGAATTGCCTTGCCTTGCCTTGCCTTGCCTTGCCTGGAATTGACTTTCCCAGAATGGCCTTGCATTGCCTTGCCTTTTTTTGCATGTGATTGCCTTGCCTGGGATGGTCTTGCCTGAAATCACCTTGCCTTGCTGTGCATTGCCTGTAATTGCCTAGCCTGAAATTGCCTTTTCTTGCCTTGCCTAAAATTGCCTTGTCTGTAATTGACTCTCCTTGCCTTGCCATGCCTTGCCTTGCCATTACTAAAATTAACTTTCCTGAAATTGCCTTGCCTTGATTTGCCTTGCCTAAAAGAGCCTTGCCTGGATTGGCTTTACACTGCCTTGCCTTGCCTTGCCTTGCCTTGCCTTGCCTAGCCTAGAATTGCATTGCCTAGAATTGCCTTGCCTTGCTTTGTCTGGATTTTCCTTGCTTGGAATTAAATTGCATTGCATTACCTTGCCATTCCTTGCCGGAAATTGCCCTGCCTTGCCTTCCCTGGAATATCCTTGCCTGGAATTGTCTTGTCTTGCTTTGCATTGCCTGGAGTTGCCTTACCTTGCCTTGCCTTGACTTGCCTAGCCTAGAATTGCCTTGCCTAAAATTGCCCTGCCTTGCATTGTCAAAACTGCCCTGACTGAAATTGCCTTGCCTTACATTGACTTGCCTTGCCTTGCCTGGAATTGCCTTGCCTATAATTGCATTGCCTTGCCTTACCTTGCTTTCCCTGGAATTGTCTTTCCTCGATTTTCCTTTCCTTGCCATGCCTAGAATTACCTTTTCTGAAATCGCCTTGCCTTGCATTGCCTGGATTTGCCTTGCTGTTCCTTGCCTGGAATTGGCTTTTCTGCAATTGCCTTGCATTGCCTTGCCTTTTTTTTTTCATGGGATTGCAATGCATAAAGTTGTCTTGCCCGGAATTGCCTTGCCTCTCCTTGGGTTGTTTTGCTTGGTATTGCCTTGCCTGGAATTGCCTTGCCTTGCCTTGCCTAGAATTGTCTTACCTGGAATTGCATCTTTTTGTCTTGCCTTACCTTGCCTTTGCGTTGTCTTGCCATGCCTAAAATTGACTTTTCTGAAATTGCCTTGAGTTGCCTTGCTGTACCTAAAGGAGCCTTGCCTAGCATTGCCCTACACTGCCTTGCCATGCGTTGCCTCAAATTGCTTTGCCTAGAATTATGCTGCATTCCTCTGCCTTGCCTTGCCTAGTCTAGAATTGCCTTTCCTATTTTGCCTTTCCTTGCTTTGTCTGGAATTTAGTTACTAGAAATTGCCTTGCATGGCCTTGCCTTTCTTTTCTTTGACTGGAATTGCCCTGTCTTGCCTTGCCTTGGTTGCCTGGATTTGCCTTGCCTGCAATTTCCTTGCCTAGCATGGCCTGGAATTTACTTGTCTGAAATTGCCTTGCATTTACTTGCTTTGCCAGGAATTTTTTTGACTGGAATTGCCTTGCCTTGCCTTGCCTTGCCTGGAATTGCCTTCCGTTCCTTGCCTGGAATTGAATTTCCTGGAATTGCCTTGCATTGCCTTGACTTTTCTTGTATGGTATTGCCTTGCCTGGAATTGCCTTGCCTTGCCTTGCTTTGCTTTGCATTGCCTGGAATTGCCTAGCCTGACCTTGCCTTGCCTGGAATTGACTCTACTTGCCTTGCCTTGCCTTTTTGTGCCTAAAATTTACTTTCCTGGAATAGACTTGTGTTGTTCTACCTAAAAAAGCCTTGCCTGAAATTGCCCTAAATTGCCTTGCCCTGCCTTGCCTGGAATTGCCTTGCCTAGAATTGCACTGCCTGCTCTTGACTTGCCTAGCAAAGAATTGTCTTGCCTAAAATTGCCTTGCCTTGCCTCGCCTTGCCTGGAATTTCCTTGCTTGGAATTGCCTTGCATTGCATTGTCTTGTCTTGCCTGCTTTTTCTTGCTAGGAATTTCCCTTCCTTGCCTTTTCTGAAATAGCCTTGCCTGTACTTTCCTGGTCTTGCCTTGCCTTGAACGGAGTTACCTTGTTTCAAATTGCCTTGCCTTGCATTACCTCGCCTGGAATTGCCTTGCCTAGAATTGCCTTGATGTATTTTCTTATTTTGCCTTGATTGGAATTGCCTTGCCTGGTATTGCCTTTCCTTGCCTTATCTGGAATTTCCTTGCCTGAAATTGTTTTTCCCTGCCTTGTCTTACCTTGCCTTGCCTTTCCTCAAATTGCCTTACCTTGCCTTGAATGGAATTGCCCTGCCTCAAATTACCTTTCCTTTTGCCTGAAGATACCTTGCCTGGAATTACCTTGCCTTGCCCAGTCTGGAATTGCCCTGTCTGGAATTGCCTTGCCTCACCTTGCCTGGAATTGCCGTGCCTTTGCTTGCCTTGTCCAAAAGTGCCATGCCTGGAATGGCCCTGTTTTGCCTTGCCTTGCCTGAAATTGCCCTGCCTTACCTTGTCTTTTCTGTAATTACCTTGCCTTGTCTTGCCTTGCCATGTCTAAAATTGACTTTCCTGAAATTGCCTTGCTTTGCCTTGCCTTGTCTACAAGAGACTTGCCTGAAATTTCTCTACACACACCTGACCTGCCTTGCCTGGAATTGCCTTGCTTAGCATTGCTCTACCTTGACTTGCCTTGCCTTGCCATGTCTTGTCTTGCCTTGCCTTTCCTTGCCTTGCCTTGTCTGGACTTTTCTTGCTTGGAATTGCCTTGCATTGCATTACCTTGTCTTGCCTGAAATTGCCTTGCCTGAAATGTCCTTTCCTTGCCTTGCCTTTCTTTGCCTTGCCTGGAATTTTCTTACCTGCAACTTTTTGCCTTACCTTGCCTTGCATTGCCTGAAATTGTCTTGCCTGGAATAAACTTGCCTTGACTTGCCTTGATTGGAATTGTCTAGCCCTGAGTTGTCTTGCCTTGCCTGGAATTGCCTTGCCTTGCCTTGTCTGGAGTTGCCTTCCCTGGAATTGCCTTGCATTGCCTAACCTGAAATTACCTTGCATGGGACTGTCTTTCTCTGCCTTCTCTTGCCTTAATTTTCTGGAATTGCCTTTCTGGCAGTTGCCTTACCTGGAATTGCCCTGTGTTGCATTGCCTGGATTTGCCTTCCCTGAAATTGCCTTGTGTTGCCTAACCTAAAATTGCCTTTCCTGGAATTGCTTTCCTTTGCCTTATATTGCCTTGCCTTACCTGAAATTGCCATTTCTGCAATTGCCTTGCCTAGAATTGCATTGCCTTGCCTTTCTTTCCCTTACCTTGCCTTCCCTGAAATCGCCTTGCCTGTCATTGCTTGCCTGTCATTGCCTTGCCTTAACTTGCTTTGCCTTGCCTTACCTTGGTTTTCTTGCCTTACCTTGTTTTTCCTTGCCTCTTTTTGCATAGATTTGCCTTCTCTGGAATTGCCATGCCTAGAATTGTCGTGCCTTGCCTTTCCTGGAATTGTCTTGCTTTGCCTGGAATTGTCTAGTTTAAAATTGCTTCCCTTGCCTTTCCTGGAATTACCTTGCCTGGAATGGACTCTCGTTTTGCCTTGCCCTAACTAAAATTGACTTTCCTGAAATTGCCTTGCCTTGCCTAAAAGAGTCTCAGCTGGATTGGCCCTACATTTCCTTGCCTTTTCTATCCTAGAATTACCTTGACTGGAATTGTCTTGCCTTGCCTTGCCTGAAATTGCCTTTCCTTTTCTGGTCTTGCCTGGAATTTTCTTGCTTTGCATTGCCTTGCCTGGATTGGGATTTGCTGGTACTGCTTTACCTTGCTTTGCCTTGCCTGCAACTTTCTTGTCTTGCTGTGCCTTGCTTGACTTTGCCTTGACTGCAATTTTCTTGCCTAGCATTGCCTGGAGTTTACTTGCCTGGAATTGCCTTGCATTGACTTGCCTTGCCAGGAATTTTCTTGACTGAAATTGCCTTGCCTTGTCATGCCTTGCCTGAAATTGCCTTTCCTTTTCTGGTCTTGCCTGGAATTTTCTTGCTTTGCATTGCCTTGCCTGGATTGGCATTTGCTGGTACTGCTTTGCCCTGCCTTATGTGCAATTGTTTTGCCTTTAATTGCCTGGTTTTGCTTTAATTTGCCTGGAATTGCCTTTTCTGCAATTGCCTAGCCTGAAATTGCCTTGCCTGGTCTTGCTTTACTTGTCTTGCCTGGAACTGCCTTGCCTGGGTTTGCCTCATATTTTCTTGTCTTGCCTTTCCTTGCCTTGCCTTGCTTTGCCTAGAATTGCCTTGCCTGGAATTGCCTTGCCTTGAGTTACCTTGTTTTTCTTGGCCTTGACTTTATTTGTTTTGCATTTTCTTGCCTTGCCTAGTATTGCCTTGTCTTCCCTGTAATTTTTTTTTCCTTACCTTTCTTCGTCTAGCCTGGAATTGTCCTTTCTGAAATTGTTTTGCCTTGGCTTGCCTTGCATTTTCTGGAATTGCGTTGCCTGGAATAGAATTATTGTGCCTTGCCTTTATTGGAATTGCCTTGACCTGTGTTGTCTTGCCTTGCCTGCAATTACCTTGCCTTGCCTTACCTGGAATTTGCTTGACTGGAATTGCCTTTCCCTGCCTTCTTTTGACTTATTTTTTCTGGAATCGCCTTTCTGGCAATTTCCTTGCCTGAAATTGCCCTGCCTTGTATTTCCTGGAGTTCCGTTCTCTGGTATTGTCTTGTCTTGCCTAACCTAAAATTGCCTTTTCTTGGAATTGCCTTTATCTGCCTTGTCTTGCCTGGAATTGCCTTTCCTGCAATTTTCTAGCCTGAGTTGCCTTACCTTGCCTTGCCTGGAACTCCTTGCATGGATTTGCCTTGTCTTGTTTTTGTCTTACCTCGTCTTACCTTGCCTTGTTGTTTCTTCCTGCCTTGCCTAGAATTGCCATGCCTTGGATTGCCTTTCCTGCAATTTTCTTGTTTTTGTCTTGCCTTGCCTGAAATTGCCTAGCCTAGAATTGCTTTGTCTTGTCTTGCCTTGCCTGGATTTGCCTTGCCTGGAATTGCCTTGCCTGGATTTGCCTTTCCTGGTACTGCTTTACCTTGCTTTGCCTTGCCTGCAACTTTCTTGTCTTGCTGTGCCTTGCTTGACTTTGCCTTGACTGCAATTTTCTTGCCTAGCATTGCCTGGAGTTTACTTGCCTTGAATTGCCTTGCATTGACTTGCCTTGCCAGAAATTTTCTTGTCTGAATTTGCCTTGCCTTGTCATGCCTTGCCTGAAATTGCCTTTCCTTTTCTGGTCTTGCCTGGAATTTTCTTGCTTTGCATTGCCTTGCCTGGATTGGCATTTGCTGGTACTGTTTTTGCCCTGCCTTATGTGCAATTGTTTTGCCTTTAATTGCCTGGTTTTGCTTTAATTTGCCTGGAATTGCCTTTTCTGCAATTGCCTAGCCTGAAATTGCCTTGCCTGGTCTTGCTTTACTTGTCTTGCCTGGAACTGCCTTGCCTGGGTTTGCCTCATATTTTCTTGTCTTGCCTTTCCTTGCCTTGCCTTGCCTTGCTTTGCCTAGAATTGCCTTGCCTGGAATTGCCTTGCCTTGAGTTACCTTGTTTTTCTTGGCCTTGACTTTATTTGTTTTGCATTTTCTTGCCTTGCCTAGTATTGCCTTGTCTTCCCTGTAATTTTTTTTTCCTTACCTTTCTTCGTCTAGCCTGGAATTGTCCTTTCTGAAATTGTTTTGCCTTGGCTTGCCTTGCATTTTCTGGAATTGCGTTGCCTGGAATAGAATTATTGTGCCTTGCCTTTATTGGAATTGCCTTGACCTGTGTTGTCTTGCCTTGCCTGCAATTACCTTGCCTTGCCTTACCTGGAATTTGCTTGACTGGAATTGCCTTTCCCTGCCTTCTTTTGACTTATTTTTTCTGGAATCGCCTTTCTGGCAATTTCCTTGCCTGAAATTGCCCTGCCTTGTATTTCCTGGAGTTCCGTTCTCTGGTATTGTCTTGTCTTGCCTAACCTAAAATTGCCTTTCTTGGAATTGCCTTTATCTGCCTTGTCTTGCCTGGAATTGCCTTTCCTGCAATTTTCTAGCCTGGAGTTGCCTTACCTTGCTATGCCTGGAACTCCCTTGCATGGATTTGCCTTGTCTTGTTTTGTCTTACCTCGTCTTACCTTGCCTTGTTGTTTCTTCCCCTGCCTTGCCTAGAATTGCCATGCCTTGGATTGCCTTTCCTGCAATTTTCTTGTTTTGTCTTGCCTTGCCTGAAATTGCCTAGCCTAGAATTGCTTTGTCTTGCCTTGCCTGGATTTGCCTTTCCTGGAATTGCCCTGCTTTGCTTTACCTGGAATTGCCTTGCCTGGAATTGCCTGTCTTGCAATTGCCAAGCCTGGAATTTTCTTGCCTTGCCAAGAACCGCCTTGTCTTGCTTTGTATTGCCTTGCCTTGCCTTTCCTAGCCTTGTTTTGCCTAGAATTGCCTTCCATAGAGTTGCCTTGCCTAAAATTGTTTTGCCTTTTCTTGTTTTGACTTTCTTTCTTTTTTTTGCCTTTTCTTGCCTTTCCTGGTATTGCCTTTTCTTGCCTGGAATTTTTTTTGAGTTGCCTTTGTTTGTGTAGCCTGGAATTGACTTTCCATGTCTTGCCTTGCCTTGCCTTGCCCGGAATTGCCTTTTCTATAATGGCCTTGACTTCTCTTGCCCAAAGCTGACCTGCCTTGCATTACCTTGCCTGAGATTTCTTGCCTTGAATTGCACTGCCTTGCCTTGCCTTGCCTAAAAATGCCTTGCCTTTCCATGCCTGAAATTGACTTTCCTGGATCTGTTTTGCATTGTTTTGCCTTTCCTTGCATGAGATTACCTTGCCTGAAATTGTCTTGCCTGAAATTTCCTAGCTTGAAATTGCCTCACCTTGGCTTGCCAAAAATTGACTCTCCTTGCCTTGCCTTGCCGTGCCTAAAATTGAAATTGCTGAAATTACCTTGCCTTGCCTAAAAGAGCCTTGCCTGGAATTACCTTACATACACTTGCCCTGCCTTGCCTGAAATTTCCTTCCTTGAAATTGCCCTATCTTGTTTTGTCATGACTTACCTTGCCTTTTTTTTACATTTTCTTGCCTTGCCTGGAATTACTTTGTCTGTCATTGCCTTGCCTTGCCTTGCCTGGCATTGCCTTACCTGTCAGGGCCTTGTCTTACCTTGCCTTGCCTACAATTGCCTTGCCTGAACTTGCCATGCGTTGCCTTGCCTAGAATTGCTTTGCCTTGCCTGGAATTGCCTTGCCTTCCCTTGCGTGAAATTGCCTTGCTTGAAATTTTCATGGCTTGCTGAAAAATTTCTTGCATTTTCTTGCCTTGCCTAGCCTGGAATTGCCCTGTCTGGAATTGCCTTCCCTTGTGTTTCCTTGCCTTGCATAAAATTCTCTTGCCTATAATTGCCTTGCCTTGCCTTGACTTGCCTTGCCTTGTCTGGAATTTGCCTTGCCTGGAATTTTCTTGCCATGCCTTACCTTGAATTGCCTAGCCTGGAATTGCCTTGCATTTCCTAGCTTTTTCTTGCCTGGAATTGCCGTGCATTGCCTTTCCTGAAATAGCATTGTGTGGAATTTCCTTCTCTTGCCTTGACTTGACTGGAATTGCATTGCCTTGCCTTGCCTCAAATAATCTTCCCTGGAATTGCCCCTTTTTGCCTTGTTTTGCCTGCATCTAATTACCTTCATTGGAATTTCCCTACTTTGTCTTGCTTCAAATTTCCTTGTCTGGAGTTTTCCTGCTTTTCCTTGCCTTTTTTGTTAACCGCGAATTGCCATTTCTCAAATTTTCCCATCTTGCCTTGTTTTGTCTTGTGTTAAATGCCCTTGCCTGAAATTGCCATGCCATCCCTTGTCTAAAATTTCCATGCTTAAATTATCTTGCCATGCAGGGAGTTTTACTGCATGGCCTTGCTTGCCTAGCCAGAAATTGTTCTGTCTTGAATTGCCCTGCATTGATTTTCCGTACCTGGAATTGCCTTGTTTTGCTTGATTTTCCTTGCCTGAAATTGCCTGGCCTAGAATTGAATTGCCTTTTCTTGCGTTGCCTTGCTTGGAATTGCCTTTATTTGCCTTGCCTGGAATTACCTTGTATGGAGTTGTCTTGCCTTCATTTATTTATTTAATTATTTATTTTAATTTTTATTGCATTAGTCTTATATAAGAACTTGCCAGATGGTTCAAGCGGGGGAGGAGGCAAGATGGAGTCGTAGAGGTGACACAGGATTGCAGCTCTCAGTGAAGGCGCAGAGGGTGAGTCCTAGCCACATCTCGGATGTCTATGCCCACAGAGCGTTGAAAGTCCCAGGTGAGGGAGAGACACCACCAGCTGTCTGGGTGCCCTGTTAAACCGGCAATCTGAGATTTGGAAGGGCAGATTGGCATGTTCATCTGATTGAGCGGGACTTGGACAATGAGCCAGACCAGGAGTTTCCTGGGAAGCGTGATCTGAGCCGGGGTAGTGGGCAGCGGCATGGGATTGCACGGATCCCAGTGCCCTATGGCAGGCTACTGGGGCGCCAGTGAGAGAGTCGACCTTTCAGCTGGGAGAGGAAGAGAGAGAGAGAGACGGACTCTGAGGCAGGGAGCTGGGTGATCGGGCTCGGCGGGTCCCACGATCACAGGACAAGCAGGCGGTGACTGGAGATGCTTGGGGCTGAGAGTTTGCTGCCAGCATCTAGGGGCGGTGCAGCCCGGTGAGGAGGGCATCCACCATTGCTGACGCAGTCCACCCCACTGAAGTACCGCCCAGGACTGGCGCCTGCCTTTGCGAGGCAACCTGCCATAACAGAGACTCCATGCTCCACAGCAGAAGGGAGGCCAGCAGCAACAGGGTGGACCCAGCTGCAGGTCAGAGCCCGGCAGGCAAATAGTGAATAGACTGCCGCCTGGTGGGGCAGGACAGTGCAACAGATACTCATAAAAAGCCCCAACTCCCTGAGACAGAGCATCTAAGGGGGAAAAGGGTGGTGTTTTATGAGTTCTATTGCAGCAGACATAAACAACCTCCCAACAAGCTGAATGAACAACGGAGCTCACAGCTCAGCACTGGAGCTCCTATAAAGCACAGACTGTCTCCTCAAGCAGCTCCCTGACCCTGTATATCAAGAGTCACCCCAGAAAAGGACTAATCAGACTGACATTTGGCTGGCATTATTCTGGAACAAGGACAGCAGAAGAAGAAACTGGTATCATCCTCACTGTTCTGCAGCTGCTGCAGGTATACCCCAGACAAGCAGGGCCTGGGTGGACCTCAGCACTCATACAGCAGAGGATAGACCATTAGAGGGAAAACTAAGTAACAGAAATACTTCATCATCAACAATCTCAGCGTCCACACAGAGACCCAATTGAAAAATCAGCAACTACTAAGACGACAGGTGGATAAATCCATAAAGATGGGAAGAAACCAGCGCAAAAGGAAAGCACCGAAACCAAAACACCTCACCTCCAAAAAGGACCAAAAACTCCTCACCAGCAAGGGAACAAAGCTGGACGGAGAATGAATGTGATGAAATGATGGAATCAGACTTCAGAAAGTGGATAATGAGAAACTTCAGTGAGCTAAAGGAACATGTACTAAACCAGTGCAAAGAAACTAAGAACCTTGAAAAAAGATTTGAAAAAGGATTCGAGGAATTGATAACAGAATGGACAACTTAGAGAGGAATATGAATGAATTGAAGGAGCTGAAAACACAACACGAGAGAAAAGCATGCACAAGTTTCAACAGCGAATTGACCAAGCAGAAGAAAGAATATCAGAAGTTGAAGATCAACTCAATGAAATAAAACGAGAAACCAAGATTAAAGAAAAAAGTACAAAAAGGAATGAACAAAATCTCCAAGAAATGTGGGACTATGTGAAGAGACCCAACCTACGTTTGATAGGTGTACCAGAATGTGATGAAGAGAATGAATCAAGCTGGAAAACACTCTTCAGGATATTATCCAGGAAAATTTTCCCAACCTAGCAAGACAGGTCAATACTCAACTCCAGGAAATACAGAGAACACCACAAAGATACTCCGCAAGAAGAGCAACCAAGGCACATAATCGTCAGATTCACCAGGGTTGAAATGAAGGAGAAAATACTAAGGGCAGCCAGAGAAAGGTCAGGTCACCCACAAAGGAAGCCCATCAGACTCACAGCAGATCTCTCGGCAGAGACTCTACAAGCCAGAAGAGAGTGGGGCCAATATTCAACATCCTTAAAGAAAAGAGCTTTCAACCCAGAATTTCATATCCAGCCAAACTGAGCTTCATAAGTGAAGGAAAAATAAAATCCTTCATGAACAAGCAAGTACTCAGAGATTTTGTCACCACTAGGCCTGCTTTACAAGAGCTCCTGAAAGAGGCACTACACATAGAAAGAAACAACCAGTTCCAGCCATCCTAAAAGCATACCAAATGCTAAAGACCATCAACAAAATGAAGAATGTACATGAACCAACAGGCAAAACAGCCAGCTAGCATCAAAATGGCAGTATCAAATTCACACATAACAATATTAACCCTGAATGTAAATGGGCTAAATGCACCAATCAAAAGACACAGACTGGCAAATTGGATAAAAAAACCAAAACCCATCAGTGTGCTGTATCCAGAAACCCACCTCACATGCAAAGATACACAAAGGCTCAAAATAAAGGATGGAGGAAGATTTACCAAGCAAATGGAGAGCAAAAAAAGCAGGAGTTGCAATTCTCATCTCTGATAAAATAGACTTTAAAGCAACAAAGATCAAAAGGACAAAGAAGGTCATTACATAATGGTAAAAGGATCGATACAACAAGAAGAGCTAACGATTCTAAATATATATGGACCCAATGTAGGAGCACCCAGATATATAAGGCAAGTTCTTAATGACTTACAAAGAGACTTAGACTCCCACACAATAATAGTGGGAGACTTTAACACTCCACTGTCAATAGCAGACAGATCAACCAGACAGAAAATTAACAAGGATATCCAGGACTTGAACTCAGACCTGGAACAAGCAAACCTGATAGACATTTACAGAACTCTCCACCCAAATCCACAGAATATACATTCTTCTCAGCACCACATCACACCTACTCCAAAATTGACCACATAATTGGAAGTAAAGCACTCCTCAGCAAATGCAAAACAACTGAAATCATAACAAACAGTCTCTCAGACCATAGTGCAATCAAGTTGGAACTCAGAATTCAGAAAATAACTCAGAACGCACAGCTTCATGGAAACTGAACAACTGGCTCTTGAATGTTGATTGGATAAACAATGAAATGAAGGCAGAAATAAAAAGTTCTTTGAAACCAACGAGAATGAAGACACAACGTACCAGAATCTCTGGGACACATTTAAAGCAGTCTGTAGAGGAAAATATATAGCAATAAGTGCCCACATGAGAAGAGTGGAGAGATCCAAAATTGACACCCTATCGTCAAAATTGAAAGAGCTAGAGGAGCAAGATCAAAAAGCTCAAAACCTAGCCGAAGACAAGAAATAACTAAGATCAGAGCAGAACTGAAGGAGATAGAGACAAGAAAACCCTTCAAAAATCAATAAATCAAGAGCTGGTTTTTGAAAAGATCAACAAAATAGACAGACCACTAGCCAGACTGATAAAAAGAAAGAGAACAACCAAATAGATGCAATAAAAACGATAAAGGGAAATCACCACAGATTCCACAGAAATTCAAACCATCATCAGAGAATACTACAAACAACTCTATGCACATAAACTAGTAAATCAGGAAGAAATGGATAAATTCCTGGACACCTGTGTCCTCCCAAGCCTAAACCAGGAGGAAGCGAAACTATGAATAGACCAATAACAAGGTCTGAAGTTGAGGCAGCAATTAAGAGCCTACCACACAAAAAAGCCCAGGTCCAGATGGGTTCACAGCTGAATTCTACCAGACACACAAAGAGGATCTGGTACCATTCCTTCTGAAACTATTCCAAATAATCCAAAAGAGGAACCCTTCCCAAATCATTTTATGAGACCAACATCATCCTGATACCAAAACCTGGCAGAGACTCAACAAGAAAAACTTCAGGCCAATATCCATGATGAACATAGATGCAAAAATCTTCAATAAAATACTGGCAAACCGATTGCAACAGCACATTAAAAACTTATCCATCATGATCAAGTAGGATTCATCCCGGGATGCAAGGCTGGTTCAACATATGCAAGTCTATAAATGTAATTCACCACATAAACAGAAGCAAAAACAAAACCACATGATTATCTCAATTGATGCAGAGAAGGCATTTGACAAAATTCAACAGCCCTTTATGCTAAAACCCTCAATAAACTTGGTATTGATGGAACATATCTCAAAGTAATAAAAGCTATTTATGACAAACCAACAGCCAATATCATACTTAATGGGCAAAACTGGAAGCATTCCCTTTGAACCTGGCACTAGACAAGGATGCCCTCTCACCACTTCTATTCAACATAGTACTGGAAGTTCTAGCCAGAGCAATCAGGCAAGAAAAAGAAATAAAGGGTATTCAAATAGGAAAGGTGGAAGCCAAATTGTCTCTATTTGCAGACGACATGATAGTATACCTAGAAGACCCCATCACCTCAGCCCAAAAGCTCCTGCAACTGATAAGCAACTTCAGCAAAGTCTCAGGATATAAAATCAATGTTCAAAATCACAAGCATTCCTATACACCAATAACAGACTTAAAGAGAACCAAATTAAGAACGAACTGCCATTCACAATTGCTACAAAGAAAATAAAATACCTAGGAATACAACTCACTAGGAATGTAAGGACCCTTTAAGGAAAACTACAAACAACTGCTCAACGAAATAAGAGAGGACACAAACAGATGGAGAAACATTCCATGTTCGTGGTTAGGAAGAATCAATATTGTGAAAATGGCTATACTGCCCAAAGTAATTTACACAATCAATGCTATCCCCATCAAACTACCATTGAATTTCTTCACAGAACTGGAAAACCACCATGAATTTCATATGGAACCAAAAAGAGCCTGATAGCCAAGTCAATTCTAAGCAAAAGAACACAGCGGAGGCATCACGCTACCAGACTTCAAACTATACTACAAGGCTACAGTAATCAAAACAGCATGGTACTGGTACCAAAACAGAGATATAGACCAATGGAACAGAACAGAAGCATCGGAGGCAACACAACATATCTACAACCATATTATCTTTGATAAACCAGACAAAACAGGCAATGGGGAAAGGATTCCTATTTAATAAATGGTGTTGGGAAAACTGGCTAGCCATGTGCAGAAAGCAGAAACTGGACCCCTTCCTGACACCTTACACTAAAATTAACTCCAGATGGATTAAAGACTTAAACGTAAGACCTGACACCATAAAAACCCTAGAAGAAAATCTAGGCAAAACCATTCAGGACATAGGAGTAGGCAAGGACTTCATGAACAAAACACCAAAAGCATTGGCAACAAAAGCCAAAATAGACAAATGGGACCTAATCAAACTCCACAGCTTCTGCACGGCAAAAGAAACAGTCACTAGAGTGAATCGGCAACCATCAGAATGGGAAAAAATCTTTGCAGTTTACACATCTGACAAAGGGCTGATATCCAGAATTTACAAAGAACTCAAACAGATTTACAGAAAATAAACAAGCCCATTCAAAATGGGCAAAGGATATGAACAGAAACTTTACAAAAGAAGACATACATGAGGCCAACAAACATATGAAAAAGTGCTCATCATCATTGGTCATTAGAGAGATGCAAATCAAAAACCACATGATTATCTCAATTGATGCAGAGAAGGCATTTGACAAAATTCAACAGCCCTTTATGCTAAAACCCTCAATAAACTTGGTATTGATGGAACATATCTCAAAGTAATAAAAGCTATTTGACAAACCAACAGCCAATATCATACTTAATGGGCAAAAACTGGAAGCATTCCTTTGAAATCCGGCACTAGACAAGGATGCCTCTCTCACCACTTCTATTCAACATAGTACTGGAAGTTCTAGCCAGAGCAATCAGGCAAGAAAAAGAAATAAAGGGTATTCAAATAGGAAAGGTGGAAGCCAAATTGTCTCTATTTGCAGACGACATGATAGTATACCTAGAAGACCCCATCACCTCAGCCCAAAAGCTCCTGCAACTGATAAGCAACTTCAGCAAAGTCTCAGGATATAAAATCAATGTGCAAAAATCACAAGCATTCCTATACACCAATAACAGACTTAAAGAGAACCAAATCAAGAACGAACTGCCATTCACAATTGCTACAAAGAAAATAAAATACCTAGGAATACAACTCACTAGGAATGTAAGGGACCTCTTTAAGGAAAACTACAAACAACTGCTCAACGAAATAACAGAGGACACAAACAGATGGAGAAACATTCCATGTTCGTGGTTAGGAAGAATCAATATTGTGAAAATGGCTATACTGCCCAAAGTAATTTACACATTCAATGCTATCCCCATCAAACTACCATTGAATTTCTTCACAGAACTGGAAAAAAACACCATGAATTTCATATGGAACCAAAAAAGAGCCCGCATACCCAAGTCAATTTTAAGCAAAAAGAACACAGCGGAGTCATCACGCTACCAGACTTCAAACTATACTACAAGGCTACAGTAACCAAAACAGCATGGTACTGGTACCAAAACAGAGATATAGACCAATGGAACACAACAGAAGCATCGGAGGCAACACAACTTATCTACAACCATATTATCTTTGATAAACCAGACAAAAACAGGCAATGGGGAAAGGATTCCCTATTTAATAAATGGTGTTGGGAAAACTGGCTAGCCATGTGCAGAAAGTAGAAACTGGACCCCTTTCTGATACCTTACACTAAAATTAACTCCAGATGGATTAAAGACTTAAACATAAGACCTGACACCGTAAAAACCCTAGAAGAAAATCTAGGCAAAACCGTTCAGTACATAGGAGTAGGCAAGGACTTCATGAACAAAACACCAAAAGCATTGGCAACAAAAACCAAAATTGACAAATGGGTCCTAATCAAACTTCACAGCTTCTGCACAGCAAAAGAAACAGTCACTAGAGTGGATCGGCAACCATCAGAATGGGAAAAAATCTTTGCAGTTTACACATCTGAAAAACGGCTTATATCCAGAATTTAAAAAGGACTCAAACAGATTTACAGAAAAAAAACAAACAAGCCAATTCAAAAATGGGCAAAGGATATGAACAGAAACTTTACAAAAGGAGACATACATGAGGCCAACAAACATATGAAAAAGTGCTCATCATCATTGGTCATTAGAGAGATGCAAATCAAAACCACATTGAGATATCATCTCACACCAGTTAGAATGGCGATCATTAAAAAATATGGAGACAGCAGATGCTGGAGAGGATGTGGAGAAATAGGAACACTCTTACACTGTTGGTGGGAGTGTAAATTAGTTCAACCATTGTGGAAGACAGTGTGGCGATTCCTCAGGGACCTAGAAGTAGAAATTCCACTTGACCCAGCAATCCCATTACTGGGTATCTATCCAAAAGACTATAAATCATTCTACTATAAGGACACATGCACACGAATGTTCATTGCAGCACTGTTTATAATAGCAAAGACCTGTAACCAACCCAAATGCCCATCGATGATAGACTTGACTGGAAAAATGTGGCACATATACCCCATGGAATATTATGCAGCAATCAAAAATGATGAATTTGTGTCCTTTGTAAGGACATGGATGAATCTGGAGAACATCATTCTCAGCAAACTGACACAAGAACAGAAAAAGAAATACTGCATATACTCACTCATAGGTGGGTGATAAAAATGAGAACACATGGACACAGAGAGGCGGTCTACTTTACACTGGGGACTGCTGGGGGAAATGGGGTAGGGACAGCGGGGGGCTGGGGGGATAGCCTGGGGATGAATATCAAGTGTGGGTGAAGGGGAGGAAGGCAGCAAAGCACCCTGCCATGTGTGTACCTATGCAACTATCTTGCACTTTCTGCAAATGTACCCCAAAACCTAAAATGCAATAAAAAAAAAAGTCCTTGCCTACTCCTATGTCGTGAATGGTTTTGCCTAGATTTCTTCTAGGGTTTTTATGGTGTCACATCTTATGATTAAGTCTAATACATCTGGAGTTAACTTTCGTGTAAGGTGTCCAGAAGTGTTCCAATTTCTGCTTTCTGCACATGGCTAGCCAGTTTTCCCAACACCATTTATTAAACAGGGAACTTTGCCCGATTGCTTGTTTTTGTCTGGTTTATCAAAGATTATATGGTTGTAGATATGTTGTGTTGCCTCTGATGCCTCTGTTCTGTTCCGTTTGTCTATATCTCTTTTGGTACCAGTACCATGCTGTTTTTATTACTGTAGTCTTGTAGTATAGTTTGAAGTTTGGTAGTGTAATGCCTCCCGCTGTGTTCTTTTTGCTTAGGATTGACTTGGCTATGTGGGCTCTCTTTTGGTTCGATATGAAGTTCAAGGTGGTTTTTTCTTGTTCTGTGAAGTAATTCAATGGTAGTTTGATGGGGATGGCATTGGTAGTGTAAATTACTTTGGGCAGCATATCTTACTATATTGTGATCTTCTCCAACATGAAATGTTTCTCCATGTGTTTGTGTACTCTCTTATTTCGTTGAGCAGTGGTTTGTAGTTTTCCTTAAAGAGGTTCCTTACATTCCCTGTGAGTTGTATTCCTAGTTATTATATTTTCTTTGTAGCAATTGTGTATGGCAGTTCGTTCTTGACATGGTTCTTTTTAAGTCTGTTATTGGTGTATAGGAATGCTTGTAATTTTTGCAAATTGATTTTATATTCTGAGACTTTGCTGAAGTTGCTTATCAGTTTTAGGTGATTTTGGGCTGAGTTGATGGGGTCTTCTATGTATACTATTATGTCATCTGCAAATAGAGACAATTTGGCTTCCACCTTTCCTATTTGAATACGCTTTATTTCGTTTTCTTGCCTGATTGCTCTGGCTAGAACTTCCAGTACTATGTTGAATAGGAGTGGTGAGAGACTGCATTCGTGTCTACTGCCAGATTTCAAAGGGAATGCTTCCAATGTTTGCCCATTAAGTATGATATTGGCTGTTGGTTTGTCATAAATAGCTTTTATAACTTTGAAGTATGTTCCATCAATACGATCTTTATAGAGGGTGTTTAGCATAAAGAGCTGTGGAATTTTTTCAAATGCCTTCTCTGCGTCAATTGAGATAATAATGTGGTTTTTGTTTTTGCTTCTGTTTATGTGGTGAATTACAATTATAGACTTGCGTATGTTGAACCAGCCTTGCATCTCTCGGATGAATCCTACTTAATCATGATGGATAATTTTTTTAATGTGCTGTTGCAATCGGTTTGCCGGTATTTTATTGCAGATGTTTGCATGTATGTTCATCCTGGATATTGGCCTGAAGTTTTCTTTTCTTGTTGAGTCTCTGCTGGGTTTTGGTATCAGGATAATGTTGGTCTCATAAAATGATCTGGGAATGGTTCCCTCTTTTTGAATCTTTTGGAATAGTTTCAGAAGAAACGTTACCAGATCCTGTTTGTTTGTCTGGTAGAATTCGGCTGGGAACCCATCTGGACCTGGGCTTTTTTGTGTGGTAGGCTCTTAATTGCTGCCTGAAGTTCATACCTTATTATTGGTCTGTTCATAGTTTCTGCTTCTTCCTGGTTTAGGCTTCGGAGGACACAGGCGTCCAAAAATTTATCCATTTCTTCCTGGTTTACTAGTTTATGTGCATAGCGTTGTTCGTAGTATTCTCTAATGATGGTTTAAATTTCTGTGGAATCTGTGGTGATTTCCCCATTATCGTTATTTATTGCATCTATTTGGTTGTTCTCTCTTTTCTCTTTTATCAATCTGGCTAGTGGTCTGTCTATTGTAGATTTTTTTTAATTTTTATTGCATTATAAGTTTTGGGGTACATGTGCAGAACGTGCAAGATAGTTGCATATGTACACACATGGCAGTGTGTTTTGCTGCCTTCCTCCCCTTCACCCACACTTGGCATTCATCCCCAGGCTATCCCTCCCCAACTCCCCCCACTGTCCCTCCCCCATTCCCCCCAATAGACCCCAGTGTATAGTAGACCGCCTCTCTGTGTCCATGTGTTCTCATTTTTCTCACTCACCTATGAGTGAGTATATGCGGTATTTCTTTTCTGTTCTTGTGTCAGTTTGCTGAGAACGATGTTCTCCAGATTCATCCATGTCCTTACAAAGGACACAAACTCATCATTTTTGATTGCTGCATAATATTCCATGGTGTATATGTGCCACATTTTCCCAGTCCAGTCTATCATCGTTGGGCATTTGGGTTGGTTCCAGTTCTTTGCTATTGTAAACAGTGCTGCAATGAACATTCTTGTGCATGTGTCCTTATAGTAGAACGATTTATAGTCCCTTGGATATATACCCAGTAATGGGATTGCTGGGTGAAATGGAATTTCTATTTCTAGGTAACTGAAAAATCGCCACACTGTCTTCCACAATGATTGAACTAATTTACACTCCCACCAACAGTGTAAGAGTGTTCTTATTTCTCCACATCCTCTCCAGCATCTGCTATCTCCAGATTTTTTAATGATCACCATTCTAACTGGTGTGAGATGGTATCTCAATGTGGTTTTGATTTGCATCTTTCTAATGACCAGTGATGATGAGCATTTTTTCATATGTTTTTTGGCCTAATGTATATCTTCTTTTGTAAAGTGTCTGGTCATATCCTTTGCCCATTTTTGAATGGGCTTGTTTGTTTTTTTTCTGTAAATCTCTTTGAGTTCTTTGAAAATTCTGGATATCAGCCCTTTGTCAGATGTGTAAACTGCAAAGATTTTTTCCCATTCTGATGGTTGCCGATTCAATCTAGTGACTGTTTATTTTGCCATGCAGAAGCTGTGGAGTTTTATTAGGTCCCATTTGTCTATTTTGGCTTTTTTTGTCAGTGCTTTTGGTGTTTTGTTCATGAAGTCCTTGCCTACTTTTATGTCCTGAACGGTTTTGCCTAGATTTTCTTCTAGGGTTTTTATAGTGTCAGGTCTTACGTTTAAGTCTTTAATCCATCTGGAGTTAATTTTAGTGTAAGGTGTCAGGAAGGGGTCTGGTTTCTGCTTTCTGCACATGGCTAGCCAGTTTTCCCAACACCATTTATTAAATAGGGAATCCTTTCCCCATTGCGTGTTTTTGTCTGGTTTATCAAAGATAATATTGCTGTAGATATGTTGTGTTGCCTCCGATGCTTCTGTTGTGTTCCATTGGTCTATATCTCTGTTTTGGTACCAGTACCATGCTGTTTTGATTACTGTAGTCTTGTAGTATAGTTTGAAGTCTGGTAGTGTGATGCCTCCCGCTGTGTTCTTTTTGTTTAGAATTGACTTGGCTATTCGGGCTCTTTTTTGGTTCCATATGAAATTCATGGTGGCTTTTTCCTGTTCTGTGACGAAATTCAATGGTAGTTTGATGGGGATAGCATTGATTGTGTAAATTACTTTGGGTTGTATAGCCATTTTCGCGATATTGATTCTTCCTAACCACAAACATGGAATGTTTCTCCATCTGTTTGTGTCCTCTATTATTTCGTTGAGCAGTGGTTTGTAGTTTTCTGTAAAGTTGTCCCTTACATTCCTTGTTAGTTGTATTCCTAGGTATTTTATTTTCTTTGTAGCAATTGTGAATGGCAGTTCGTTCTTGATTTGGTTCTCTTTAAGTCTGTTATTGGTGTATAGGAATGCTTGTGATTTTTGCACATTGATTTTATATCCTGAGATTTGCTGAAGTTGCTTATCAGTTGCAGGAGCTTTTGTGCTGAGGTGATGGGGTTGTCTAGGTATACTATCATGTCGTCTGCAAATGGAGACACTTTGGCTTCCACCTTTCCTATTTGAATACCCTTGATTTCTGTTTCTTGCCTGATTGCTCTGGCTAGACCTTCCAGTACTATGTTGAATAGGAGTGGTGAGAGAGGGCATCCTTCTCTACTGCCCGATATCAAAGGGAATGCTTCCAGTGTTTGCCCATTAAGTATGATATTGGCTGTTGGTTTGTCGTAAGTAGCTTTTATTACTTTGAGACATGTTCCATCAATAGCAAGTTTATTGAGGGTTTTTAGCATAAAGGGCTGTTGAATTTTGTCAAATGCCTTCTCTGCGTCAATTGAGATAATCATGTGGTTTTTGTTTTTGCTTCTGTTTATGTGGTGAATTACATTTATAGACTTGCATATGTTGAACCAGCCTTGCATCCCCGGGATGAATCCTACTTGATCATGATGGATAAGTTTTTAATGTGCTGTTGCAATCGGTTTGCCAGTATTTTATTGAAGATTTTTGCATCTATGTTCATCATGGATATTGGCCTGAAGTTTTCTTTTCTTGTTGAGTCTCTGCCGGGTTTTGGTATCAGGATGATGTTGGTCTCATAAAATGATTTGGGAAGGGTTCCCTCTTTTTGGATTCTTTGGAATAGTTTCAGAAGGAATGGTACCAGATCCTCTTTGTGTGTCTGGTAGAATTCAGCTGTGAACCCATCTGGACCTGGGCTTTTTTTGTGTGGTAGGCTCTTAATTGCTGCCTCAACTTCAGACCTTGTTATTGGTCTATTCATAGTTTCAGCTTCTTCCTGGTTTAGGCTTGGGAGGACACAGGCATTCAGGAATTTATCCATTTCTTCCTGATTTACTAGTTTATGTGCATAGAGTTGTTTGTAGTATTCTCTGATGATGGTTTGAATTTCTGTGGAATCTGTGGTGATTTCCCCATTATTGTTTTTTATTGCATCTATTTGGTTGTTCTCTCTTTTTTTTTATCAGTCTGGCTAGTGGTCTGTCTATTTTGTTGATCTTTTCAGAAAACCAGCTCTTTGATTTATTGATTTTTTGAAGGGTTTTTCTTGTCTCTATCTCTTTCAGTTCTGCTCTGATCTTAGTTATTTCTTGTCTTTGGCTAGGTTTTGATTTTTTTTGATCTTCCTCCTCTAGCTCTTTCAATTTTGACGATAGAGTGTCAATTTTGGGTCTCTCCACTCTTCTCATGTGGGCACTTATTGCTATATATTTTCCTCTAGAGACTGCTTTAAATGTGTCCCAGAGATTCTGATACGTTGTGTCTTCATTTTCATTGGTTTCAAAGAACTTTTTTATTTCTGCCTTCATTTCATTGTTTATCTAACTAACATTCAACAACCAGTTTTTCAGTTTCCATAAAGCTGTGTGGTTCTGAGTTGTTTTCTAAATTCTGAGTTTCAACTTGATTTCACTATGGTCTGAGAGAGTGTTATGATTTCAGTTGTTTTGCATTTGCTGAGGAGTGCTTTACTTCCTATTATGTGGTCAATTTTGGAGTAGGTGTGATGTGGTGCTGATATGAATGTATATTCTGTGGATTTGGGTTGGAGAGATCTGTAAATGTCTATCAGGTTTGCTTGTTCCGGTTCTGAGTTCAAGTCCTGGATATGCTTGTTAATTTTCTGTCTGTTTGATCTTTCTGATATTGACAGTGGAGTGTTAAAGTCTTCCACTATTATAGTTTCGGAGTCTATGTCTCTTTGTAAGTCATTAAGAACTTGCCTTATATATCTGGGTGCTTCTACGTTCGGTCCATATATATTTAGAATCGTTAGCTCTTCTTGTTGTTTCGATCCTTTTACTATTATGTAATGACCTTCTTTGTCCCTTTTGATCTTTGTTGCTTTAAAGTCTATTTTATCAGAGATGAGAATTGCAACTCCTGCTTTTTTCTGCTCTCCATTTGCTTGGTAAATCTTCCTCCATTCTTTTATTTTGAGCCTTTGTGTATCCTTGCTCGTGTGGTGGGTTCCCTGGATACAGCACACCAATGCGCTTTGGTTTTTTATCCAATTTGCCAGTCTGTGTCTTTTGATTGGTGCATTTAGCCCATTTACATTTAGGGTTAATATTGTTATGTGTGAACTTGATACTGCCATTTTGATGCTAGCCAACTGTTTTGCTTATTGGATCATTTACATTCTTCATTTTGTTGATGGTCTTTAGCATTTGGTATGCTTTTAGGATGGCTGGTACCGGTTGTTTCTTTCTATGTGTAGTGCCTCTTTCAGGAGCTCTTTTAAGCAGGCCTAGTGGTGACAAAATCTCTGAGTACCTTCTTGTTCATGAAGGATTTTATTTTTCCTTCACTTATGAAGCTCTGTTTGGCTGGATGTGACATTCTGGGTTGAAAGTTTTTTTCTTTAAGGATGTTGAATATTGACCCCCACTCTCTTCTGGCTTGTAGTGTCTCTGTCAAGAAATCTGCTGTGATTCTGATCATCTTTTCTTTTTGAGTGACACGACCTTTCTCTCTGCCTGCCCTTAGTATTTTCTCGTTCATTTCAACCCTGGTGAATCTGACGATTCTGTGCCTTGGGGTTGCTCTTCTTGCTGAGTATTTTTGTGGTGTTCTCTGTATTTCTTGGAGTTGAGTATTGACCTGTCTTGCTAGGTTGGGGAAATTTTCCTGGATAATATCCTGAAGAGTGTTTTCCAGCTTGGATTCATTCTCTTCATCACGTTCTGGTTCACCTATCAAACGTAGGTTTGGTCTCTTCACATAGTCTCACATTTCTTGGAGGTTTTGTTCATTCCTTTTTTCGCTTTTTTCTCTAATCTTGGTTTCTTGTTTTATATCATTGAGTTGATCTTCAACTTCTGATATTCTTTCTTCTGCTTGGTCAATTCGGCTGTTGAAACTTGTGCATGCTTCGCGAAGTACTAGTGTTGTGTTTTTCAGCTCCTTCAATTCATTCATATTCCTCCATAAGTTGTCCATTCTTGTTATCATTTCCTCGAACCTTTTTTCAAATCTTTTTTCAAGATTCTTAGTTTCTTTGCACTGATTTAGAACGTGTTCTTTTAGCTCACTGACGTTTCTCATTATCCACTTTCTGAAGTCTGATTCCGTCATTTCATCACAATCATTCTTTGTCCAGTTTTGTTTCCTTGCTGGTGAGGAGTTTTGATTTTTTGTAGAAGGTGAGGTCTTTTGGTTTCGGGTGTTTTTCTTCTTTTTGCGCTGGTTTCTTCCCATCTTTATGGATTTATCCACCTGTCGTGTTAGTATTTGTTGATTGTTCAATTGGGTCTCTGAGTTGACGCCCAGATTGTTGATGATGAAGTATTTTTGTTTCTTACTTTTCCTTCTAATGGTCTATCCCCTCTGCTGTACTGGTGCTGAGTTCCACTCCAGGCCCTGCCTGTCTGGGTTACACCTGTAGCAATTGCTGAACAGTGAGGGATACTACCAGTTTCTTCTTCTGCTATCTTTGTCCCAAAATGATGCCCGTGAAATGTCAGTCTAATTAGTCTTTTATTCCGTTGACTCTTTGGATATACAGGAGTCAGGGACCTGCTTGAGGAGACGGTCTGTGCTTTATAGGAGCTCCAGTGCTGCCCTGTCAGCTCCCTTGTTCATTCAGGGTTGTTGGTTGGATGCGTCTATGTCTGATGCAACAGAACTTATAACCCCCCCTTTTTTTCCCCTTAAATGCTCTGTCTCAGGGAGTTGGGGCTTTCTTTATGAGTATCTGCTGCACTGTCCTGCCCAGCTAGGAGGCAGTATATTCACTATTTGCCTGCCGGGTATCCACCCTGCTAGCGTGGGTCCGCCCTACTGCCACGGCCTTCATTCTGCTGTAATGCACACCACCCTCTTGGTGGAGTGTCTCTGTTATGGCAGGTTGTTTTGGCAACGGCAGTCTCTGTCAGCCCTGGGCGGTACTTCAGTAGGGGCAAATTGCATCGAAGTGGCAGACGCCCCTTTCCCACTGCGATGCACTGTCCTAGATGCTGACAGCAAAACTCTCAGCCCTGAGCGCCTCCAAACGCCACCCTGCTTGTCCCCATGAGGGTGGGACCGCCGAACCCGATCACCCAGCTCCCTGCCTCACAGTCAGTCCTCTCTCTCTCTCTCTTCTTCTACCCAAGCTGAATGGTCGACTCTCTCACTGGCGCCCCAGTAGTCTGCTGATAGGGCACTGGGATCCATGTCATCTCCCGGGCCACTGCCCACTGCACCGGCTCAGATCACGTTTCCCATGAATCTCCTGGTCTGGCTCATTGTCCAAGTCCTGTTCAATCAGATGGACTTGCCAATCTGCCCTTCCAAATGTCAGATTGCCGGTTTAACAGAGCACACAGACAAGTGAGTTTTGTGCCGGGTGCCCCTGCCCTGTAGCAGGGGCTGAGAAGAATCAGCCACGCAAGCCAGCTGCGCTTGCATCCCATGTCTCTCCCACACCTGGGACTTTCAAAGTTCTCTGGGCAAAAAAGGTCCGTCCCGAGAATGTGGCTAAAATTCGCCCTCTGTGCCTTCACTGAGAGCTGCAATCATGACTCGCCTCTACGACGCCATCTTGGAACTCCTCCCGCAGATTTCTTTTTAATCCATATGTGTGCTTTATTCACTGATGGTCGGAATGAGTAACCATATGTAATAGACTCCTAATTATTCTTCATGTGTGCGTTATTCAAACAGACTCTGTATGAGTATCCATACCAAATAGACTCCTGAAACTCCACCAGGTGTGTATTATTCAGTGATTCCCAAATGAGAGGTCATATAAAATACACTCCTGACTATCACGCAGTTGTGTATCATTCAGGAGGCACTTAATTCGTGGCTATTTTAAACAGTTTCCTCTTTACTTCATAGAATTTCATTATTTACTGAAGCTCTGAATGAGAGGCCATATCAAGTAGACACCTGACTATTTCCCAGTTGTGTATTATTCTATAAGGCTCTGAATGAGTGGTAGTATGGAATAGAATCCTGATGATTCCCAAGGTGTGTAACATTCAGTGAGCACTGAATTCAGTGGCCATGTGAAAGAGGCTCCAGACTATTACCCTGGTGTGCCTTATTCACTTAGGCTCTAAACGAGTGGCTATATGAAGTAGATTTTTAACTCTTCCCCAGGTGTGTATTATTGAATGAGACTCTGAATAAGTGGGCATAAAAAAGTGACTCCTGTCTATTGCTCAGGTGTGCATCATTTACAGAGACTCTGAATGTGTAGCCATTTGAAGTAGACTCTTTGCTATTTCCCAGGGGTGCATAATTCATGGAGGCCCCGAACGTGTGCCCATATGAAAGAGATTCCTGACTATTCAGATACACATATTATTCATTGAAACACTGAAAGTATGGCCATATGAAATAGACACCATTTTAATCCACAAGTGTGCGTTATTCCTTGCTTCTCCAAATGAATCACCATATGAAAAAGACTAGTGATTACTCCCCACACGTGCAGTATTTTAAGAGGTTCTCTATGAGTGTCCATACCAAATTTTCTCCTGACTATCACTCATGTCTGTATCACTCAGGGAATTGCTTAATTTGGGGCTACTTTAAATAGAGTCCTGACTACTCCACAGCGGTTTGTTATCCACTGAAGCTCTAAATGAGAGGCCATATGAAATAGACTCCTGACTATTTCCCCATTGTGCATTATTTGGTAATGCTCTGATTCAGTGGTCATATGGCATGGACTCTGACTATTCCCCAGGTGTGTATCATTCTGTGAGTTTCTGAGCGAGTGACCATATAAAATAGACTCCTGACTATATCGTCTTGACTATTTTTCAGCTGTGCATTTTCTACTTAGGCACTGGGTGAACATTCATATTAAGTAGACTCCAGACTATTCCCCAGGCGTGCATTATTCAGTAAGTCTTTGAAAAAGTGGCTATACAAAATGGAATCCTGAAAATTCTCCAGGTATATATGCTTCTTCACTGAGGTTCTGAATGAGTGACCATGAGAAATACACTCCTGAATACTCTTCAGGTGTGCATTTTAAGGTTCGGCTCTAAATGAGTGGCTATACGAAATAGAATCCTGTCTTCCCTCAAGTTGTATGTTAGTCAGTGAGGCTCTGATTATGTAGCTATATGAAATAGAATTCTGACTGCAATACAGGTGTTCCTTATTCAGTGAAGCTCTGAAGAAAGGCCATATGTATTAGCATCCTGAGTATTCCCAGGTATGCATTATTAACTGTGGCTCTGAAACCTTGGCTATTTAAAAGATTCCTGACTAGTCCACAGGTTTGTATTATTCAATGAGGTTTTGAGTTAGTGACCATAGGAAATAGACTTATGACTATTCCTCGGTGTGTATTATTGACTCAGACTCTGAATATGTGGGCATATGGTATAGACTACTGACTATTCCAAAGTTGTGCATTACTCACTCAGGCTTTGATTTTGTGGCCATTTAAGAGACACTAATGTTTATTTCACACGTATGCATTATTCACTGGGGCTCTGAAACTTTGGCTATATAAAAGATTCCTGACTAGTCCACAGGTTTGTATTATTTAATGAGGTTTTGAGTTAGTGACCATAGGAAATAGACTTCTGACTATTCCTCGGTGTGTATTATTGACTCAGACTCTGAATATGTGGGCATATGGTATAGACTACTGACTATTCCAAAGTTGTGCATTACTCACTCAGGCTTTGATTTTGTGGCCATTTAAGAGACACTAATGTTTATTTCACACGTATGCATTATTCACTGAGGCTGTAAATGAGTGGCTATATAAAGTAGACTGCTAAGTCTTCCCCTGTTTTGTATTACTCCATTAGGCTCCCCGTGTGTAATCATATGAAACTGATGTGCTGTCTCTTCCAAATATTGGTATTATTCAGTGAATCTCTGAAAGAGTATCTATATGAAATAGACTGCTGAGTACTGTACATTTGTGCATAATTCACGGAGGCCATAAGTCAGTGGCCATATGAAATGAAATCCTGACACTTCCACAGGTTGGTATTATTCACCGAGGCTCTGAATGTGTGGCTGTGTGAAATACACACCTGGATACTTCACAGGTGTGCATTACTCACTGAGGCTCTGAATAAGTGTTCATATGACATAGCCTCCTGATTACTGGCCTGATGTGCATTACTCAATGAGGCTCTTAAACAATGGTCATATGAAATAGGATCCTCACTAATTTCCAGGTGTGCATCATTCAGTAATGCTCTGAGTGAGTGACCATACGTCATAGACTTGAACTAGTCCACAGATGTTCTGAATAAGTGGCCACATGAAATTTTCTCCTGACTATTCCACAGGTGTGTATTACTTACTAAATTTATGTATGAATGGCTACATAAAATAGCCTCTTGATTACTCCCCACGTGTGCATTTTCTACTGAGGCACTGAATGAACCATCATATCAAATAGACTCCAGACTATTTTGCAGGTGTGCATACCTCCATGAGTCTCTGAATGAGTGGCCATGTGAAATACACTCCTGACATTTCTATAGATATGTATTGTTCAATGAGGCTCTGAATCAGTGGCCATAGGAAGGAGACTCCTGAATACTCTCAGAAGTGCATTTTTAGGTTTGGCTCTGATAGAGTGTTTTTATGAAATAGAAACTTGACTTTTCGCCAGGTGTTCATTATTCAGTGAAGCTCTAAATAAGAGGCCATATGTAATAGTGCCCTGAGTATTCACCAGTATGCATTAGTCACTGGGGCTCTGAATGTTGGGCCATATGAATTAACCTCCAGACTCTTCCACAGGTGTTTATTATTTAATGAGACTTTGAGTTAGTGATTAGACAAAGTAGATTATTTACTAATCCTAAGGATTTTATTATTGAATGAGACACTGATTAAGTGGGCTTATGCAATAGTCTCCTCACTATTCATAAGTTGTGCATTACTCACTCAGGGTTTAATTTTGTGGCAATACAAAACAGACCAGTGTCTGTTCCACACGTGTGCATTATTCACTGAGCCTCTACATGAGTGGCTATATAAAGTAGAAAGTTAACTCTTCCCCAGGTGTGTAATATTGAATAAGATTGAATAAGTGAGCACAAGAAAAATAATTCTGACTCTTCCCCAGTTGTGCATTATATACAGAGTTTCTCAATGTGTGGTCATTTGAAGTAGCCTCTTGATTATTTCCCAGGGGTGTATTATTTTCTGAGGCCCTGAACAAGTGGCCATATGGAAGAGATTCCTGGCTGTTCCATATATATATATCATTGAGACCCTGAAATGCTGGCCAAATAATATAAACTCGATTTTACTACACAGGTTTGCGTTATTTATTGATTCTCCAAAGAAATCACCATACGAAGTAGGCTATTGATTATTCTTCACATGTCCATTATTCAAATAAGTTCTGTATGAGTGTCCATATATAGACTGCTGAACTTCACCCAGGTTCGTATCATTCAGGAAGGTGCTTTATTTGTGGCTATCTTAAATAGGGTGCTTACTACTCCAAAGCTGTTCATTATTCACTGAAGATTTATAATGAGACACCACATGAAATATACTCCTGATTATTGCCCCACTGTGAATTATTCAGTAAGGCTCTGAATGAGTGGTACCATGGATTAGAATCCTGACGACTCCCCGGTGTGTATCATTCAGTGAGATACTGAGTCAGTGGTCATATGAAACAGGATCTTTACTATTACCGTGGTGTGCATTTTCCATTGAGTCTCTGAGTGGCCCTATGAGATAGACCTATAATATTCACTGAGTATTCCTTATGTGTGCATTATTCACTGATTCTCTGAGTGGCCATATGAAATAGACTCCTGACTCTTCCACAGGTGCCTATTATCAACTGAGGCTCTGAATGAGTGTCCAAATGAAATAGAATCCTGGCTACACCACAGGTGTGAATTATTTACCGAGGCTCTGAATGAAGGTTTATCGGAAATAGACTTCAAATTATTCTTCAGGTGTGTATTTTTCTGTGAGGCTCAGAATATGCGATCATATTAATGAGATTCCATACTATCCCATAGGTGTGTATTATTCACTGAGGATCTGAATATGTGTCTACATGAAATAGACTCCTGACTGCTCCACATTATTAAGTGACACTCCGAATGAGAAGCCACATAAAAAAGTCTCCTGATTATTGCACAGGTGTGCATTATTCAGTGAGACTCTGAATTAGGGTATAAAAAAGAATCCTAACGATTTCTCCCAGTGTACATTTAGTAAAACTCTCAATGAGTGACCATAGGAAAGAGACTTCTGACTATTACGCAGGTGTGCATTATTCAGTTATTTTCTGAATGAATGGTCATAAGAAATAGACTCCAGACTATATCACAATTGTGTAATTTTCAGTGAGGCTGTGAAAGAGTGGCCATATGAAACAGACTTCTTTTTAATCCGTATGTGTGCTTTATTCACTGATTGTCTTAATGAGTAACCATATGAATTAGACTCCTAATTATTCTTCATGTGTGCATTATTCAAACAGGCTCTTTATGAGTGTCCATACCAAATAGACTCCTGCCACTCCGCCAGGTGTGTATTATTTAGTGACTCCCAAAATGAGAGGTCATATAAAATAGACTCCTGACTATCACCCAGTTGTGTATCATTCAGGAGGCACTTAATTCGTGGCTATTTAAACAGCTTCCTGTTTACTTCATAGAAGTTCATTATTTACTAAAGCTCTGAATGAGATTCCATATCAAATAGACACCTGACTATTTCCGGGTTGTGTATTATTCAATAAGGCTCTTAATTAGTAGTAGTATGGAATAGAATCCTGATGATTCCCCAGGAGGGTATCATTCAGTGAGCACTGAATCAGTGGCCATGTGAAAGGAGCTCCAGACTATTACCCTGGTGTGCATTATTAACTGAGGCTTTAAATGTGTGGCTATATGAAGTAGACTTCTAATTCTTTCCCTGGTGTATATTACTCCGTTAGGCTTTCTTTGTGTGATCATATGAAACTGTGTGCTGTCTCTTCCAAATATTGGTATTATTCAATGAATCTCTGAATAAGTATCTATATGAAATAGACTGCTGAGTACTGTACATTTGTACATTATTCACTGAGGCTATAAGTCAGTGGCCATATGAAATGGAATCCTGACTCTTCCACAGGTTGATATTATTCACTGAGGCTCTGAACGTGTGGCTGTGTGAAATACACACCTGGATACTCCACAGGTGTGCAATACTCACTGAGGCTCTGAATGAGTGTTCATATGACATAGCCTCAAGATTACTGACCAGATGTGCATTACTCAATGTGGCTCTTAATCAAAGGTCATATGAAATAGAATCCTGACTATTTTCCAGGTGTGCATCATTCAGTAATGCTCTGATTGAGTGGCCATATATCATCGACTCGAACTAGTCCACAGCTGTGTATCATTCACTGAGTTTCTGAATTAGTGGCCACATGAAATTGACTCCTGACTATTCCACAGGTGTGTATTACTTACTAAGGTTATGTATGAATGGCTAATTAAAATAGCCTTTTGACTATTGCCCACGTGTGCATTTTCTACTGAGTCACTGAATGAACCATCATATCAAATAGACTCCAGACTATTTTGCAGGTGTGCATAACTCTATGAGTCTCTGAATGAGTGACCGTATGAAATAGACTCCTGAATATTCGTCAGGTATGTATGATTTAATGAGACTCTGAATGAGTGGCCATGCAAAGGAGACTCCTGAATACTCGCAGGAGTGCATTTTTAGGTTTGGCTCTGATAGAGTGTCTTTATGAAATAGAATCCTGATGATTCCCAGGTGTGTATTATTCAGTGAAGCTCTGAATGAGAGGCCATATGAAATAGAATCCTGAGTATTCCCCAGCATGGATTAGTCACTGAGGCACTGAATGGTGGGCAATATAAAATAGCCTCCTGACTCTTCCACAGGTGTGTATTACTTAATGAGGTTTTGAGTTAGTGATTAGATAAAGTAGATTATTTACTATTCCTAAGGGGTTTATTATTGACTGAGACACTGATTAAGTGGGCATATGGAATAGACTCCTCACTATTCAAAGTTGTGCATTACTCACTCAGGGTTTGATTTTGTGGCCATACAAAATAGACCAGTGTCTGTTCCACAGGTGTGCATTATTCACTGAGGCTCTGAATGAGTGGCTATATAAAGTAGAAAGTTAACTCTTCCCCAGGTGTGTATTATTGAATGAGACTCTGAATAAGTGGCCACATGAAATTGACTCCTGACTATTCCACAGGTGTGCATTATTCACTGAGGCTCTGAATGTTGGGCCATATGAAATAGACTCCTGACTATTCCACAGGTGTGCATTATTCACTGAGGCTCTGAATGAGTGGCCATATGAAAGAGATTCCTGACTATTCAGATACACATATTATTCACTGAGGCTCTGAATGAGTGGCCATATGAAATAGACTCCTGACTATTCCACAGGTGTGTTATTCCTTGATTCTCCAAATGAATCACCATATGAAATAGACTCCTGACTATTCCACAGGTGTGCATTACTCAATGAGGCTCTGAATGAGTGGCCATATGAAATAGACTCCTGACTATTCCACAGGTGTGTATCATTCACTGAGTTTCTGAATAGTGGCCACATGAAATTGACTCCTGACTATTCCACAGGTGTGCATTATTCACTGAGGCTCTGAATGAGTGACCATATGAAATAGACTCCTGACTATTCCACAGGTGTGTATTATTCACTGAGGCTCTGAATGAGTGGCCATATGAAATAGAATCCTGACTCTTCCACAGGTGTGTATTATTGAATGAGACTCTGAATGAGTGGCCATATGAAATAGACTCCTGACTATTCCACAGGTGTGCATTATTCACTGAGGCTCTGAATGAGTGACCATATAAAATAGACTCCTGACTATTCCACAGGTGTGTATTATTCAGTGAATCTCTGAATGAGTGGCCATATGAAATAGACTCCTGACTCTTCCACAGGTGTGCATTACTCAATGAGGCTCTGAATGAGTGGCCATATGAAATAGAATCCTGACTCTTCCACAGGTGTGTATTATTTAATGAGGCTCTGAATGAGTGGCCATATGAAATAGACTCCTGACTATTCCACAGGTGTGCATTATTCACTGAGGCTCTGAATGTTGGGCCATATGAAATAGACTCCTGACTATTCCACAGGTGTGTATTATTCACTGAGGCTCTGAATGTTGGGCCATATGAAATAGACTCCTGACTATTCCACAGGTGTGCATTATTCACTGATTCTCTGAGTGGCCATATGAAATAGACTCCTGACTATTCCACAGGTGTGTATTATTCACTGAGGCTCTGAATGTTGGGCCATATGAAATAGACTCCTGACTATTCCACAGGTGTGCATTACTCAATGAGGCTCTTAAACAATGGTCATATGAAATAGACTCCTGACTATTCCACAGGTGTGCATTATTCACTGATTCTCTGAGTGGCCATATGAAATAGACTCCTGACTATTCCACAGGTGTGTATTATTCACTGAGGCTCTGAATGTTGGGCCATATGAAATAGACTCCTGACTATTCCACAGGTGTGCATTATTCACTGATTCTCTGAGTGGCCATATGAAATAGACTCCTGACTATTCCACAGGTGTGCATTATTCACTGATTCTCTGAGTGGCCATATGAAATAGACTCCTGACTATTCCACAGGTGTGTATTATTTTGAAAAATGAGAGGTCATATAAAATAGACTCCTGACTATTCCACAGGTGTGTATTATTCACTGAGGCCATAAGTCAGTGGCCATATGAAATAGACTCCTGACTATTCCACAGGTGTGCATTATTCACTGATTCTCTGAGTGGCCATATGAAATAGACTCCTGACTATTCCACAGGTGTGTATTATTCACTGAGGCTCTGAATGAGTGGTACCATGGATTAGAATCCTGACTATTCAGACACATATTATTCACTGAGGCTCTGAATCAGTGGCCATGAAAGAGAGACTATTACCCTGGTGTGCATTATTCACTGAGGCTCTGAGTGGCCATATGAAATAGACTCCTGACTATCACCCAGTTGTGTATCATTCAGTGAGATACTGAGTCAGTGGTCATATGAAACAGGATGTGCTGTCTCTTCCAAATATTGGTATTATTCAGTGAAGCTCTGAATGAGAGGCCATATGAAATAGACTCCTGACTATTGCCATTGTGCATTATTCACTGAGGCTATAAGTCAGTGGCCATATGAAATAGACTCCTGACTCTTCCACAGGTGTGTATTATTCACTGAGGCTCTGAATGAGTGTCCAAATGAAATAGAATCCTGGCTACACCACAGGTGTGAATTATTTACCGAGGCTCTGAATGAGTGTCCAAATGAAATAGAATCCTGGCTACACCACAGGTGTGAATTATTTACCGAGGCTCTGAATGAAGGTTTATGAAATAGACTCCTGACTATTGCCATTGTGCATTATTCAGTGAAGCTCTGAATGAGAGGCCATATGAAATAGACTCCTGACTATCACCCAGTTGTGTATCATTCAGTGAGATACTGAGTCAGTGGTCATATGAAATAGACTCTGACTCTTCCACAGGTGTGTATTATTCACTGAGGCTCTGAATGAGTGTCCAAATGAAATAGAATCCTGGCTACACCACAGGTGTGAATTATTTACCGAGGCTCTGAATGAGTGGCCATGAAATAGACTCCTGACTATTGCCATTGTGCATTATTCACTGAGGCTCTGAATGAGTGTCCAAATGAAATAGAATCCTGGCTACACCACAGGTGTGAATTATTTACCGAGGCTCTGAATGAGTGGCCATGAAATAGACTCCTGACTATTGCCATTGTGCATTATTCAGTAAGGCTCTGAATGAGTGTCCAAATGAAATAGAATCCTGGCTACACCACAGGTGTGAATTATTTACCGAGGCTCTGAATGAGTGTCCAAATGAAATAGAATCCTGACTATTCAGATACATATTATTCACTGAGGCTCTGAATGAGTGGCCATGAAATAGACTCCTGACTCTTCCACAGGTGTTTATTATTTAATGAGGTTTTGAGTTAGTGATTAGACAAATAGATTATTTACTAATCCTAAGGATTTTATTATTGAATGAGACACTGATTAAGTGGGCATATGGAATAGACCCTCGCTATTCAAAGTTGTGCATTACTCACTCAGGGTTTAATTTTGTGGCCATACAAAACAGACCAGTGTCTGTTCCACAGGTGTGCATTATTCACTGAGGCTCTACATGAGTGGCTATATAAAGTAGAAAGTTAACTCTTCCCCAGGTGTGTATTATTCACTGAGGCTCTGAATGAGTGGCCATGAAATAGACTCCTGACTATTGCCCAGGTGTGCATTATTCACTGAGGCTCTGAATGAGTGTTCATATGACATAGCCTCAAGATTACTGACCAGATGTGCATTACTCAAGAGGCTTAACAAAGGTCATATGAAATAGAATCTGACTATTTTCCAGGTGTGCATCATTCAGTAATGCTCTGATTGAGTGGCCATATATCATCGACTCGAACTAGTCCACAGCTGTGTATCATTCACTGAGTTTCTGAATAGTGGCCACATGAAATTGACTCTGACTATTCCACAGGTGTGTATTACTTACTAAGGTTATGTATGAATGGCTAATAAAATAGCCTTTTGACTATTGCCCACGTGTGCATTTTCTACTGAGTCACTGAATGAACCATCATATCAAATAGACTCCAGACTATTTTGCAGGTGTGCATAACTCATGAGTCTCTGAATGAGTGCCAATGAAATAGACTCCTGAATATTCGTCAGGTATGTATGATTTAATGAGACTCTGAATGAGTGGCCATGCAAAGGAGACTCCTGAATACTCGCAGGAGTGCATTTTTAGGTTTGGCTCTGATAGAGTGTCTTTATGAAATAGAATCATGATGTTCCGCCACGTGTTCTTTATTAAGTGAAGATCTGAATCAGAGGCCGTATGTAATAGTGCCCTGAGTATTCCCCAGCATGGATTAGTCACTGAGGCACTGAATGGTGGGCAATATAAAATAGCCTCCTGACTCTTCCACAGGTGTGTATTACTTAATGAGGTTTTGAGTTAGTGATTAGATAAAGTAGATTATTTACTATTCCTAAGGGGTTTATTATTGACTGAGACACTGATTAAGTGGGCATATGGAATAGACCCCTCGCTATTCAAAAGTTGTGCATTACTCACTCAGGGTTTGATTTTGTGGCCATACAAAATAGACCAGTGTCTGTTCCAAAGGTGTGCATTATTCACTGAGGCTCTACATGAGTGGGTATATAAAGTAGAAACTTAACTTTTCCCCAGGTGTGTATTATTGAATGAGACTCTGAATAAGTGGGCATAAAAAAGAGACTCCTGTCTATTGCCCAGGTGTGCATTATTTGCAGAGACTCTGAATGTGTAGCCATTTGAAATACACTCTTTGCTATTTTTCAGGGGTGCATTATTCATGGAGGCCCTGAACGAGTGGCCATATGAAAGAGATTCCTGACTATTCAGGCACACATATTATTCACTGAAACACTGAAACTGTGACCATATGAAATAGAGCCCATTTTCCTCCACACGTGTGTGTTATTCCTTGATTCTCCAAATGAATCACCATTTGAAATAGACTACTGATTACTCTGAATGTGTAGCTATTTGAAGTAGACACTTTGCTATTTCCCAGGGGTGCATTAGTCATAGAGGCCCTGAACGTGTGGCCATATGAAATAGACTCCTGAATATTCGTCAGGTATGTATGATTTAATGAGACTCTGAATAAGTGGGCATAAAAGAGACTCCTGTCTATTGCCCAGGTGTGCATTATTTCAGAGACTCTGAATGTAGCCATTTGAAATAGACTACTGATTACTCTGAATGTGTAGCCATTTGAAATAGACTACTGATTACTCTGAATGTGTAGCCATTTGAAATAGACTACTGATTACTCTGAATGTGTAGCCATTTGAAATAGACTCTTTGCTATTTTTCAGGGGTGCATTATTCATGGAGGCCCTGAACGAGTGGCCATATGAAATAGACCCATTTTCCTCCACACGTGTGTGTTATTCCTTGATTCTCCAAATGAATCACCATTTGAAATAGACTACTGATTACTCTGAATGTGTAGCCATTTGAAATAGACTACTGATTACTCTGAATGTGTAGCCATTTGAAATAGACTACTGATTACTCTGAATGTGTAGCCATTTGAAATAGACTACTGATTACTCTGAATGTGTAGCCATTTGAAATAGACTACTGATTACTCTGAATGTGTAGCCATTTGAAATAGACTACTGATTACTCTGAATGTGTAGCCATTTGAAATAGACTCTTTGCTATTTTTCAGGGGTGCATTATTCATGGAGGCCCTGAACAGTGGCCATATGAAATAGACTCCTGAATATTCGTCAGGTATGTATGATTTAATGAGACTCTGAATAAGTGGGCATAAAAAGAGACTCCTGTCTATTGCCCAGGTGTGCATTATTCACTGAGGCTCTACATGAGTGGGTATATAAAGTAGAAACTTAACTTTTCCCCAGGTGTGTATTATTGAATGAGACTCTGAATAAGTGGGCATAAAAGAGACTCCTGTCTATTGCCCAGGTGTGCATTATTTCAGAGACTCTGAATGTAGCCATTTGAAATAGACTACTGATTACTCTGAGGAGAGAGATCCAAGATGGCTGATCGCTAACAGCTCGGGATTGTAGCTCCGAGTGAAATCTCGGAAACCATGGGGACACCACATTTTCAGAGGAATTTTCATTGCCCACGGACCAGAAGATTTCCAGTGGAGGAGACTCGCGGGTTGCCAGCGTGACTTCTGTGGCCGGTGCAGCGGTTTTGTCATCACCTCGGCGCGGCAGCTCTTAGTGCATAGTGAGCGGGAGTGGTTCCTCTACTGACTGGTGTTTGGAGCTCCGGGAAGGCAGAGCCACTTGTTGTGGATTCAAGAAGGAAGCCTTACTGGAGATTCTCAGGCAGAAGAGCACCATCAGTCTTATCGTTGTTATTTTGGCCTGCGCAGTGTGTTTCTCGGATTCCAGCACTGGGAATCAATAAATTGGACATCCTCTCAGGAACTTAATCATAAAGGCGCTAATTGTAAAGACATCAGTTGGATAAATTAACAATAAAGGAAAAAAAGCCTAAAAAGGCCAAGAAAACCGAAAGTCAGAACCCCTCTCCCTCTACAGGGAATAGTAATTCCTCATCAGCAACGGAACAAGCCCTAATGGAAGAGGACTGTGTTCCAGTATCTGAAAGAGGCTTTAGAAGGTGGATGGTAAAAAAACTTCTGGGAATTAAAACAACTTGTTCTAATCCAATGTAAAGAAACTAAGAACTTTGAAAAAAGGTTAGACGAAATGTTAAAAAGACTGGACAATATAGAAAGAAATATAAATGAACTAGTGGAGTTGAAAAATACAACACGAGAACTTAGTGAAATATGCACAAATTTGAATAGTCGAATTGATCAAGCAGAAGAAAGGATATCAGAGGTCAAAGACCGACTTAATGAAATGGAATGAGAATCCAAGAATAGAGAAAAAAGGATAAAAAGGAATGAGAAAAGTCTCCAAGAATTATGGGACTATGTAAAAAGACCTAATCTACGTTTGATAGGTGTACCTGAATGTGATGGAGAGAATGAATCCCAGCTGGAAAATACTCTTCAGAATATTATCCAGGAGAATTTTCCCAATCTAGCAAAGCAGGATACCATTCAACCTCAGGTAATACAGAGAACACCACAAAGATATTTCTTAAGAAGAGCAACCCCAAGACACATAATCATTAGATTCACCAGGGTTGAAACGAAGGAGAAAATACTAAGGGCAGCCAGAGAGAAAGGTCAGGTTACCCACAAAGGGAAGCCTATTAGACTTACAGCAGATCTCTCAATAGAAATCCTACAAGCCAGAAGAGAGTGAAGGCCGATATTTAACATCCTCAAAGAACAGAAATTTTCAGCCCGGAATTTCATATCCTGCCAAACAAAGCTTCACTATTGAAGGAAAAATAAAATCTTTTATGAACAAGCAAGTACTCAGAGATTTTATTACCACCAGGCCTGCTTTACAAAAACTTCTGGAAGAAGCATTACACACAGAAAGGAACAACCAGTATTAACCTTTCTAAAAATATACCAAAAAGTAAAGAGCATCAACAGAAAGAAGAATTTACATCAACAAATGGATAAAATAGCCAGTTATCATCAAATGGCAGTAATCTCAATTGAAATCGACTAAATTTTCTAATTAAAAGATACAGCCAAAACCTTACGGTATACTATATCCAGACCCATTTTATATCCAAAGATACACAAAGACTAAAAACAAAGGGTTGGAGAAAGATTTACCAATCAAATAGAGAACAAAAACAAATAAATAAACAAAAAGGATTTGCAATTCATGCATTTGATAAAACAGATTTCAAACCAACAAAGATAGAGTGGTATAAGGATCAATACATCCTAACACCCAGATACATAAGACCCATAAAGAGATTCAGACTCAATGAGACAGAAAATTAATAAGAATATCAAAATCTGAACTCAGATCAGTAAAAAGTAAACTGAATAAGCACTTGTAGAACTCTCCACTTTAGAAAAATAAAATATACATTCTCCATTTTAAATACACAAAATAATGATCGGCCATTATTAATACCCATTTATAGAATAAAGCAATATTCCTGTTCTCTCTCCCTCTTTTTCTTCCTCTCTTTTTCTTTCCAAAAGAAAAAGAAAAAGGAAAAACAATTCGACATATACACTCTTTGAACTAATAAGAGTGTTTGGCAAGGATGCCAGAAAAAAAAAAAAACGTATTGGAATTGTAGAACCCCAGACCAACTGAATTCGAATCTGCATTTTCTGTGAGACTCATATTCACAGGAAAGTTTGAAAAACATACTCTTGGTACCTATTTGAAGACTTCCAATCTTTCAGCTCTCATTGTTTAGGTCCTGAGCCCTGACCCATTTTTCCACCTATTTTGAATTGGATATTCTAGAATTACCCCGCTCCCCCTGGCACTCGTGGATGAACACTTCATCCTGCTTCCTGCAACTGGCAGCACTTGAATATCCCTACCTGACAGACTGGCCTGCATTTTTTCTTCCCTTCATTGGCTATGGCATTCTACGCCCAGGACCTCCCCAGGAACACTTCTCCTGACCCATCCCACACTGTTCCTGCCAGCCCTCTAATCCTTAGAACTCCTTTTGGATTATACAAAAAAAAAAAAGAAAAGAAAAGAAAAGAAAGAGATTCCTGACTATTCAGATACACATATTATTCACTGAAACACTGAAAGTGTGGCCATATGAAATAGACACCATTTCTCTCCACACGTGTGTGTTATTCCTTGATTCTCCAAACAAATCACCATTTGAAATAGACTAGTGACTACTCCCCACCCGTGCCATATTTGAAGAGGTTCTCTATGAATGTCTATACCAAATTGTCTCGTGACTATCACTCATGTCTGTATCATTCAGGGAAGTGCTTAATTTGGGGCTACTTTTAATAGAGTTTTGACTACTCCACAGCTGTTTATTATTCACCGAATCTCTGAATGAGAGGTCATATAAAATAGACTCCTGACTATTGAGCCATTGTGCATTATTCGATAATGCTCTGATTCAGTGGCCATATGGCATGAACTCTGACTATTCCCCTGGTGTGTATCATTCCGTGAGATTCTAAACGAGTGACCATATAAAATAGACTCCTGATTATATCCTCTTGACTCTCAGATTTTCATTTTCTACTGAGACACTGGTGAACTTTCATATTAAATAGACTCCAGACTCTTCCCCAGGTGTGCATTATTCATTGAGTCTCTGAATAAGTGGCTATACAAAGTGGAATCCTGAGTATTCCCCAGGTAAATATGGTTCTTCACTGAGGTTCTGAATGAGTGGCCATGAGAAATACACTCCTGAATACTCCTCAGGTGTGCATTTTAAGGTTTGGCTCTAAGTGAGTGGCTATACGAAATAGAATCCTGTCTTTCCCCAAGTTGTATGTTATTCAGTGACGCTCTGAATATGTGGCTATATGAAAGAGAATTCTGACTGCAATACAGGTGTTCCTTATTCAGTGAAGCTCTGAGGAAAGGCCATATGTATTAGCGCAATGAGTATTCCACAGGTACGCATTATTCACTGGGGCTCTGAAACTTTGGCTATATAAAAGATTATCATGACTAGTCCACAGATATGTATTCTTTAATGAGGTTTTGAGTTGGTGAACATACGAAATAGACTTCTCACTATTCCTCAGTGTGTATTATTGACTCAGACTCTGAATATATGGGCATATGGAATAGACTACTGAGTATTTCAAAGTTGTGAATTACTTACTCATGGTTTGATTTTGTGGCCATTTAAGAGAGAGTAATGTCTATATCACACGTGTGCATTATTCACTGAGGCTGTAAATGTGTGGCTATATGAAGTAGACTTCTAACTCTTCCTTTGGTGTGTATTACTTCGTTAGGCTCTCCTAGTGTAATCATATGAAACTGGGTGCAGTCTCTTCCAAATATTGGTATTATTCAGTGAATCTCTGAATGAGTATCTATATGAAATAGAGTGCTGAGTACTGTACATTTGTTCATTTTTCACTGAGGCTATAAGTCAGTGGCCATATGAAATAAAATCCTGACTCTTCCACAGGTTGGTATTATTCACTGAGGCTCTGAATATGTGGCTATATGAAATAGAATTCTGACGGCAATACAGGTGTTCCTTATTCAGTGAAGCTCTGAGGAAAGGCCATATATATTAGCATCCTGAGTATTCCCCAGGTACGTATTATTCACTGGGGCTCTGAAACTTCGTCTATATAAAAGAGTTTCCTTACTAGTCCACAGGTGTGTATTTTTTAATGAGGTTTTGAGTTAGTGACCATAGGAAATAGACTTCTGAATATTCCTCGTTGTGTATTATAGACTCAGACTCTAAATATATGCTCATATGGAATAGATTACTGACTATTCCAAAGTTGTGAATTACTCACTCAGGGTTTTGATTTTGTGGCCATTTAAGAGAGACTAATGTCTATTTCACACGTGTGCATTATTCACTGAGGCTGTAAATGTGTGGCTATATGAAGTAGATTTCTAACTCTTTCCCTGGTGGGTATTACTGCGTTAGGCTCTCTTTGTTTGATCATATGAAACAGGGTGCTCTCTCTTCCAAATATTGGTATTATTCAGTGAATCTCTGAATGAGTATCTATATAAAATAGACTGTTGAGTACTGTACATTTGTGCATTATTCACTGAAGCTATAAGTCAGTGGCCATATGAAATGGAATCCTGACTCTTCCACAGGTTTGTATTATTCACTTTGGCTCTGAATGTATGACTGTGTGTAATACACACCTGGATACTCTGCAGGTGTGCATTACTCACTGAGGCTCTGAAGGAGTGTTCATAGGACATAGCCTCCTGATTACTGACCAGATGTGCATTATTCAAAGAGGCTCTTAAACAATGGTCATGTGAAATAGAATCCTGGGGGAGACCCAAGATTGTATCATAGAAGCGACTTAGGATTGCAACTCTCAGTGAAGGTGCAGCGGGTGAGTCCTAGCCACATTGTCGGATGGACATTTTTTGCAAACAGAACTTTGAAATCCCCAGGTTTGTGGAAGTCATGGGATGCTAGCTCTAGCGCAGCCATCTCACGGGGCCGGTTCGGCCAGTGCTGCACCACAGTGGCACCCGTCACAAAAGTCACTGGTCCGGGAGCCCTGTTAAACCGGCAATCTGAGATTTTGAAGGGCAGATTGGCACGTCCATCTGATTGAACGAGATTTGGACAATGAGCCAGACCAGGAGATTCCTGGGAAATGTGATCTGAATCGGTGCAGTGGGTGGTGCCAAGGGAGATCGCATGGATCCCAGTGCCCTATCAGCAGGCTACTGGGGTGCCAGTAAGAGAGTCAACCGTTCAGCTTGGGGAGAGAGAGAGAGAGAGTGAGGACAGACTCTGAGGAAGGGATATGGGGGATCAGGCTCAGAGGGTACCAATCTCACAGGGACAAGAATAGTGGCGATTGGATTTGCTCGGGGCTGAGAGTTTTGCTGCAGCCATCTAGGACGGGGCAGCCCAGTCGGGGAGGGGCTCCCGCCACTACAGATGCAATCCACCCCTACTGAAATACCGCCCAGGGCTGACGCAGCCTGCTGGTGCCGAGGCAACCTGCAATAACAGAGAGACTCCGCCATAAGGGCAGAGAGTGCAACAGCAGAACAGAGCCTAGCAGCAAAAGGGCAGACCCACGCTAGCTGGGGGGAGCCACACCAGGCAAATAATGAATAGACTGCCTCCTAGCTTTGCAAAACAGTACAACAGATACTCATGAAGAAAGCCCCAACTCCCTGAGACAGAGAATCTAAGAAAAAATAAAACGGGGATTTTTATGAGTTCTGTTGCAGCAGAGATACACATCCTCCCAACAACCCTAAATGCACAACGAAGCTCACAGCTCAGCACTGGAGCTCCTATAAAGCACAGACCATCCTCTCAAGCAGCTCCCTGACCCCTGTATATCCAAAGAGTCACCCAATAAAAGACTAATCAGACTGACATATGGCGGGAATCATTCTGGAACAAACTGGTAGCATCCCTCACTGTTCCGCAGCTGCTAAAGGTGTACCCCAGACAAGCAGGATCTTGAGTGGACCTCAGCACTCGTACAGCAGAGGGTAGA
Organism: Saguinus midas; assembly: GCA_021498475.1. Lineage (NCBI taxonomy): Eukaryota > Metazoa > Chordata > Mammalia > Primates > Cebidae > Saguinus > Saguinus midas. The sequence continues at coordinate 171,635,129 of CM038394.1, forward strand.
CCATCAGGAAAAAAACTGAGTAACAGAAATACCTCATCATCAACAATCTGGGTGTCCAAACAGAGAACCAACTGAAAAATCCGCAACTACTAAGACGACAGGTGGAAAAATCCATAAAGATAGGAAGAACCAGCGCAAAATGGAGGAAAACACCCGAAACCAAAACACCTCACCTCCTACAAAGAACCAAACCTTCTCACCAGCAAGGGAACAAATCTGGACGGAGAATGACTGTGACAAAATAATGGAATCAGATTTCAGAAACTGGATAATGAAAAACTTCATTGAGCTAAAAGAACATGTTCTAAATCAGTGCAAAGAAATTAGAAACTTGAAAAAAGATTTGAAAAAAAGATTTGAGGAAATGATAACAAGAATGCACAAATTAGAGAGGAATATGAATGAATTGAAGGAGCTGAAAAACACAACACGAGAACTTCACGAAGCATGCACAAGTTTTAACAACCGAATTAACCAAGCAGAAGAAAGAATATCAGAAGTCGAAGATCAACACAATGAAATAAAACAAGAAACCAAGATTAAAGAAAAAGCACAAAAGGAATGAACAAAATCTCCAAGAAATGTGGGACTATGTGTAGAGACCAAACCTACGTTTGATAGGTGTACCAGAATGTGATGAAGAGAATAAATCCAAGCTGGAAAACACTCTTCAGAATATTTTCCAGAAAAATTTCCCCAACATAGGAAGACAGGTCAATACTCCACTCCAGGAAATACAGAGAACACCGCAAAAATACTCCGCAAAAAGAGCAACCCCAAGGCACATAATCGTCAGATTCACCAGGGTTGAAATGAAGGAGAAAATACTAAGGGCAGCCAGCGAGAAAGGTTGGGTCACCCACAAAGGAAAGCCCATCAGCATCAGAGCAGATCTCTTGGTGGAGACTCGACAAGCCAGAAGAGAGTGGGGACCAATATTCAACATTCTTAAACAAAAGAACTTTCAGCCCAGAATTTTATATCCAGCCAAACTGAGCTTCATAAGTGAAGGAAAAATAAAACCCTTCATGAACAAGCAAGTACTCAGAGATTTTGTCACCACTAGGCCTGCTTTACAAGAGCTCCTGAAAGAGGCACTACACATAGAAAGAAACAACCAGTACCAGCCATCCTAAAAGCATATCAAATGCTAAAATGCATCAACAAAATGAAGAATTTACATGAACCAATGGACAAAACAGCCGGCTAGCATCAAAATGGGAGTATCAAATTCACACATAACAATATTAACCCTAAATGTAAATGGGCTAAATTAACCAATCAAAAGACACAGACTGGAAAATTGGATAAAAAAACAAAACCCATCGGTGTGCTGTATCCAGGAAACCCATCTCAAATGCAAGGATACAAAAAGCCTCAAAATAAAAGGATGGAGGAAGATTTACCAAGCAAATGGAGAACAGAAAAAAGCAGAAGTTGCAATTCTCGTCTCTGATAAAATAGACTTTAAAGCAACAAAGATCAAAAGGGACAAAGAAGGTCATTACATAATGGTAAAAGGATCGATACAACAAGAAGAGCTAACGATTCTAAATATATATGGACCCAATGCAGGAGCACCCAGATATATAAGGCAAGTTCTTAATTACTTAGAAAGAGACTTAGACTCCCACACAATAATAGTGGGAGACTTTAACACTTCAATGTCAATATCAGACAGATCAACCAGACAGAAAATTAACAAGGATATCCAGGACTCAGACCTGGAACAAGCAAACCTGATAGACATTTACAGAACTCTCCACCCCAAATCCACAGAATATACATTCTTCTCAGCACCACATCACACCTACTCCAAAATTGACCACATAATTGGAAGTAAAGCACTCCTCAGCAAATGCAAAACAACTGAAATCATAACAAACAGTCTCTCAGACCATAGTAAAATCAAGTTGGAACTCAGAATTCAGAAAATAACTCAGAACTGCACAGCTTCATGGAAACTGAACAACTGGCTCTTGAAAGTTGATTGGATAAACAAAAAAATGAAGGCAGCAATAAAGAAGTTTTTTTAAACCAATGAGAACAAAGACACAATGTACGAGAATCTCTGTGACACATTTAAAGCAGTCTGTAGAGGAAAACATATAGCAATAAGTGCCCACATGAGGAGAGTGGAGAGATCCAAAATTGACACCCTATCATCAAAATTGAAAGAGCTAGAGGAGCAATATCAAAAAAGCTCAAAACCTAGCCAAAGACAAAAAATAACTAAGATCAGAGAAGAACTGAAGGAGATAGAGACAAGAAAAACCCTTCAAAATATCAATAAGTCCAAGAGCTGGTTTTTCAAAAACATCAACAAAATAGACCACTAGCCAGACTGATAAAAAAGAAAAGTGGGGACTCGCAAGATGGCGTCCTAGAAGCGACTAAGGATTGCAGCTCTCATTGAAGGCGCAGAGGGTGAGTCCTAGCCGCATTCTCCTATGGACCTTTTTTGCCAACAGAGCATTTAAAGTCCGAGGTGTGGGAGAGACAAGAGACTCTAGTACAGACGCTAGCCCAGTGGGCTCACGCAGCCTCTTCGGCCGCCACCACAGCAGGACCTGGCACGGAACTCTCTGGTCTGGGTGCCCTGTTAAACCAGCAATCTGAGATTTGGAAGGGCAGATTCGCATGTCCATCTGATTGAACGGGACTTGGACAATGAGCCAGAACAGGATATTTCTGGGAAGTGTGATCTGAGCCAGTGCAGTGGGCAGCGGCATGGGAGATCACACAGATCCCAGTGCCCTATCAGCAGGCTACTGGGGCGCCAGTGAGAGAGTCGACATTTCAGCTTGCGAGAGGAAGAGAGAGAGAGGACAGACTCTGAGGCAGGGAGCTGGGTGATCGGGCTGGGCAGGTCCCACCCTCACGGGGACAAGCAGGGTGGCGACTGGAGGCGCTTGGGGCTGAGAGTTTTGCTGCCTGAATCTAGGACGGTGCAGCCCGGTGAGGGAGGGGTATCCGCAATACTGACGCAATCCATCCCTACTGAAGTACCGCCCAGGGCTGACGCAGCCTGCTGTTGCTGAGGCAACCTGCGATAACAGAGAGACTCCGCCAGCAGAAGGGAGGGCTGCACAGCAGAAGGGAGCCTAGCAGCAACAGGGAGGACCCGCGCTAGCAGGTCAATTTCCCGGCAGGCAAATAGTGAATAGACTGCCCCCTAGTGAGGCAGGACAGTGCAACAGATACTCATAAAGAACACCCCAACTCCCTGAGATAGAGCACCTAAGGGAAAAAGAAAAGGGTGGTGTTTTATGAGATCTATAGCAGCAGACATAAACAACCTCCCAACAACCCTGAATGAACAACGGAGCTCACAGCTCAGCACTGGAGCTCCTATAAAGCACAGACCATCTCCTCAAGCAGCTCCTGACCCCTGTATATCAAGAGTCACCCCAAAAGGACTAATCAGACTGACATTTGGCTGGCATCATTCTGGAACAAAGACAGCAGAAGAAGAAACTGGTATCATCCCTCACTGTTCTGCAGCTGCTGCTACAGGTATACCCCAGACAAGCAGGGCCTGGGTGGACCTCAGCACTCATACAGCAGAGGGATAGATCATTAGAGGAAAACTAAGTAACAGAAATACTTCATCATCAACAATCTCAGTGTCCACACAGAGACCCAATTGAAAAATCAGCAACTACTAAGGCGACAGGCGGATAAATCCATAAAGATGGGAAGAAACCAGCGCAAAAGGAGGAAAACACCCAAAACCAAAACACCTCACCTCCAAAAGGACCAAAACTCCTCACCAGCAAGGAACAAAGCTGGACGGAGAATGAATGTGATGAAATGACGGAATCAGACTTCAGAAAGTGGATAATGAGAAACTTCAGTGAGCTAAAGAACATGTTCTAAATCAGTGCAAAGAAACTAAGAACCTTGAAAAAGATTTGAAAAAGATTCGAGGAATTGATAACAAGAATGGACAACTTAGAGAGGAATATGAATGAATTGAAGGAGCTGAAAAACACAACACGAGAACTTCATGAAGCATGCACAAGTTTCAACAGCCGAATTGACCAAGCAGAAGAAAGAATATCAGAAGTTGAAGATCAACTCAATGAAATAAAACGAGAAACCAAGATTAAAGAAAAAGCACAAAAGGAATGAACAAAATCTCCAAGAAATGTGGGACTATGTGAAGAGACCCAACCTACGTTTGATAGGTGTACCAGAATGTGATGAAGAGAATGAATCCAAGCTGGAAAACACTCTTCAGGATATTATCCAGGAAAATTTCCCCAACCTAGCAAGACAGGTCAATACTCAACTCCAGGAAATACAGAGAACACCACAAAGATACTCTGCAAGAAGAGCAACCCCAAGGCACATAATCGTCAGATTCACCAGGGTTGAAATGAAGGAGAAAATACTAAGGGCAGCCAGAGAGAAAGGTCAGGTCACCCACAAAGGAAGCCCATCAGACTCACAGCAGATCTCTCGGCAGAGACTCTACAAGCCAGAAGAGTGGGGGCCAATATTCAACATCCTTAAAGAAAAGAACTTTCAACCCAGAATTTCATATCCAGCCAAACTGAGCTTCATAAGTGAAGGAAAAATAAAATCCTTCATGAACAAGCAAGTACTCAGAGATTTTGTCACCACTAGGCCTGCTTTACAAGAGCTCCTGAAAGAGGCACTACACATAGAAAGAAACAACCAGTACCAGCCATCCTAAAAGCATACCAAATGCTAAAGACCATCAACAAAATGAAGAATGTACATGAACCAATGGGCAAAACAGCCAGCTAGCATCAAAATGGCAGTATCAAATTCACACATAACAATATTAACCCTGAATGTAAATGGGCTAAATGCACCAATCAAAAGACACAGACTGGCAAATTGGATAAAACCTAAAACCCATTGGTGTGCTGTATCCAGGAAACCCACCTCACGCAAAGATACAAAAAGGCTCAAAATAAAGGATGGAGGAAGATTTACCAAGCAAATGGAGAAAAAAAAAGCAGGAGTTGCAATTTCATCTCTGATAAAATAGACTTTAAAGCAACAAAGATCAAAAGGACAAAGAAGGTCATTACATAATGGTAAAAGGATCGATACAACAAGAAGAGCTAACGATTCTAAATATATATGGACCCAATGTAGAGCACCCAGATATATAAGGCAAGTTCTTAATGACTTACAAAGAGACTTAGACTCACACAATAATAGTGGAGACTTTAACACTCCACTGTCAATAGCAGACAGATCAACCAGACAGAAAATTAACAAGGATATCCAGGACTTGAACTCAGACCTGGAACAAGCAAACCTGATAGACATTTACAGAACTCTCCACCCCAAATCCACAGAATATACATTCTTCTCAGCACCACATCACACCTACTCCAAAATTGACCACATAATTGGAAGTAAAGCACCTCAGCAAATGCAAAACAACTGAAATCATAACAAACAGTCTCAGACCATAGTGCAATCAAGTTGGAACTCAGAATTCAGAAAATAACTCAGAACCGCACAGCTTCATGGAAACTGAACAACTGGCTCTTGAATGTTGATTGGATAAACAATGAAATGAAGGCAGAAATAAAGAAGTTCTTTGAAACCAACGAGAATGAAGACACAGCATACCAGAATCTCTGGGACACATTTAAAGCAGTCTGTAGAGGAAAATATATAGCAATAAGTGCCCACATGAGAAGAGTGGAGATCCAAAATTGACACCCTATCATCAAAATTGAAAGAGCTAGAGGAGCAAGATCAAAAAGCTCAAAACCTAGCAAGACAAGAAATAACTAAGATCAGAGCAGAACTGAAGGAGATAGAGACAAGAAAAACCCTTCAAAAATCAATAAATCTAAGAGCTGGTTTTTCAAAAAGATCAACAAAATAGACAGACCACTAGCCAGACTGATAAAAAAGAAAGAGAGAACAACCAAATAGATGCAATAAAAACATAAAGGGAAATAACCACAGATTCCACAGAAATTCAAACCATCATCAGAGAATACTACAAACAACTCTATGCACATAAACTAGTAAATCAGGAAGAAATGGATAAATTCCTGGACGCCTGTGTCCTCCCAAGCCTAAACCAGGAGGAAGAAAAACTATGAATAGACCAATAACAAGGTCTGAAGTTGAGGCAGCAATTAAGAGCCTACCACACAAAAAAGCCCAGGTCCAGATGGGTTCACAGCTGAATTCTACCAGACACACAAAGAGGATCTGGTACCATTCCTTCTGAAACTGTTCCAAATAATCCAAAAAGAGGGAACTCTTCCCAAATCATTTTATGAGACCAACATCATCCTGGTACCAAAACCTGGCAGAGGCTCAACAAGAAAAGAAAACTTCAGGCCAATATCCATGATGAACATAGATGCAAAAATCTTCAATAAAATACTGGCAAACTGATTGCAACAGCACATTAAAAACCCTTCAAAAATCAATAAATCTAAGAGCTGGTTTTTTTGAAAAGATCAACAAAATAGACAGACCACTAGCCAGACTGATAAAAAAAAGAGAGAACAACCAAATAGATGCAATAAAAACGATAAAGAAATCACCACAGATTCCACAGAAATTCAAACCATCATCAGAGATACTACAAACAACTCTATGCACATAAACTAGTAAATCAGGAAGAAATGGATAAATTCCTGGACTGTGTCCTCCCAAGCCTAAACCAGGAGGAAGCCAAAACTATGAATAGACCAATAACAAGGTCTGAAGTTGAGGCAGCAATTAAGAGCCTACCACACAAAAAGCCCAGGTCCAGATGGGTTCACAGCTGAATTCTACCAGACACACAAAGAGGATCTGGTACCATTCCTTCTGAAACTATTCCAAATAATCCAAAAAGGAACCCTTCCCAAATCATTTTATGAGACCAACATCATCCTGATACCAAAACCTGGCAGAGACTCAACAAGAAAAAGAAAACTTCAGGCCAATATCCATGATGAACATAGATGCAAAAATCTTCAATAAAATACTGGCAAACCGATTGCAACACATTAAAAACTTATCCATCATGATCAAGTAGGATTCATCCGGGGATGCAAGGCTGGTTCAACATACGCAAGTCTATAAATGTAATTCACCACATAAACAGAAGCAAAACAAAAACCACATGATTATCTCAATTGATGCAGAAGGCATTTGACAAAATTCAACAGCCCTTTATGCTAAAACCCTCAATAAACTTGGTATTGATGGAACATATCTCAAAGTAATAAAAGCTATTTATGACAAACCAACAGCCAATATCATACTTAATGGGCAAAACTGGAAGCATTCCTTTGAAATCCGGCACTAGAACAAGGATGCCTCTCTCACCACTCCTATTCAACATAGTACTGGAAGTTCTAGCCAGAGCAATCAGGCAAGAAAAAGAAATAAAGGGTATTCAAATAGGAAGGTGGAAGCCAAATTGTCTCTATTTGCAGACGACATGATAGTATACCTAGAAGACCCCATCACCTCAGCCCAAAAGCTCCTGCAACTGATAAGCAACTTCAGCAAAGTCTCAGGATATAAAATCAATGTTGCAAAAATCACAAGCATTCCTATACACCAATAACAGACTTAAAGAGAACCAAATCAAGAACGAAGTGCCATTCACAATTGCTACAAAGAAAATAAAATACCTAGGAATACAACTCACAAGGAACATAAGGGACCTCTTTAAGGGTAACTACAAACCACTGCTCAACGAAATAAGAGAGGACACAAACAGATGGAGAAACATTCCATGTTCGTGGTTGGGAAGAATCAATATCGTGAAAATGTTTATACTGCCCAAAGTAATTTACACAATAAATGCTATTTCCATCAAACTACCATTGAATTTCTTCACAGAACTGGAAAAACCAACCATGAATTTTATATGGAACCAAAAGAGATCCTGCATAGCCAAGTAAATTCTAAGCAAAAAGAACACAGCGGAAGGCATCACACTACCAGACTTCAAACTATACTACAAGGCTACAGTAATCACAACAACATGGTACTGGTACCAAAACAGAGATATAGACCAATGGAACAGAAAGGAAGCATCGGAGGTAACACAACATATCTACAACCATATTATCTTTGATAAACCAGACAAAAACAGGCAATGGGGAATGGATTCTCTAGTTAATAAATGGTGTTGGGAAAACTGGCTAGTTATGTGCAGAAAGCAGAAACTGCACCATTTCTTGACACCTTACACTAAAATTAAGTCCAGGTGGATTAAAGACTTAACCGTAAGACCTGAAACCATAAAAACCCAGAAGAATATCTAGGCAAAAACATTCAGAACATAGGAGTAAGCAAGGACTTCATCAAGAAAACACCAAAAGCATTGTTAACAAAAGCCAAGATAGACAAATGGGACCTAATCAAACAGCACAGCTTCTGCACGGCAAAAGGAACAGTTACTAGAGTGAATCAGCAACAATCAGAATGAGAAAAAAATCTTTGCAATTTACACATCTGACAAAGGGCTGATATCCAGAATATACAAAGAACACAAGCAGATTTACAGGAAAAAAACAAAGAAGCCCATTCAAAAATGGACAAAGGATATAAATAGACACTTTAGCAAAGAAGACATACATGAGGCCAACAAACATATGAAAAAATGCTCATCATCACTGGTCATTAGAGAGATGCAAGTCAAAACGACATTGAGATACCATCTCACGCCAGTTAGAATGGCGATCATTAAAAAATCTGGAGACAGCAGATGATGGAGACAATGTGGAGAAATAGGAACATTCTAACACTGTTGGTGGAAGTGTAAATTAGTTCAACCATTGTGAAAAACAGTGTTGCGATTCCTCAGGGACCTAGAAATAGAAATTCCATTTGACCCAGCAATTCCATTACTGGGTATATATCAAGGACTATAAATCGTTCTACTATAAGGACACATGCACACGAATGTTCATTGCAGCACTGTTTACAATAGCAAAGAACTGGAACCAATCCAAATGCCCATGATGATAGAATGGACTGGGAAAATGTGGCACATATACACCATGGAATATTATGCAGCAATCAAAAATGATGAGTTTGTGTCCTTTGTAAGGACATGGATGAATCTGGAGAACATCATTCTCAACAAACTGACACAAGAACAGAAAAGAAATACTGCATATACTCACTCATAGGTGGGTGAGAAAAATGAGAACACATGGACACAGAGGCGGTATATTATACACTTGGGTCTATTGGGGGAATGGGGAGGGACAGTGGGGGGGGCTGGGGAGGGATAGCCTGGGGATGAATGCCAAGTGTGGGTGAAGGGGAGGAAGGCAGCAAAACACACTGACATGTGTGTACCTATGCAAGTATCTTGCACGTTCTGCACATGTACCCCAAAACCTATAATGCAATAAAATTTAAAATAAATAAATAAATAAAAAAAAAGAAGAAATAATTAAATAATGATAAAATAATGAGAAAACTACAGATTCCACAGAAATTCAAACCATCATCAGAGAATACTACAAACAACTCTATGCACATAAACTAGTAAACCCAGAAGAAATGGATAAATTCCTGGACGCCTTTGTTCTTTAGAGCCTAAATCAGGAGGAAGGTGAAACTATAAATAGACCAATAACAAGGTCTGAAGTTGAGGCAGCAATTAAGAGCCTACCACACAAAAAAAGCCCAGGTCCACAGGAGTTCACAGCCGAATTCTACCAGATACACAGAGAGGATCTGAAACCATTTTTTCTGAAGCTATTCCAAATAATTCAAAAAGAGGAAACCCTTCCCAAATCATTTTATGAGACCAACATCATCCTGATACCAAAACCCGGCAGAGACTCAAAAAGAAAAGAAAACTTCCGGCCAATATCCATGATGAACATAGATGCAAAAATCTTCAATAAAATACTGGCAAATCGATTGCAACAGCACATTAAAAAACTTATCCATCATGATCAAGTAGGATTCATCCCGGGGATGCAAGACTGGTTCAACATACGCAAGTCTATAAATGTAATTCACCACATAAACAGAAGCAAAAACAAAAAACACATGATTATCTCAATTGACGCACAGAAGCCATTTGACAAAATTCAACAGCCCTTTATGCTAAAAACCTTCAATAAACTTGGTATTGATGGAAAATATCTCAAAGTAATAAAAGCAATTTATGACAAATCAACAGCCAATATCATACTTAATGGGCAATAACTGGAAGCATTCCCTATGAAATCCGGCACTAGACAAGGATGCCCTCTCTCATCACTTCTATTCAACATACTACTGGAAGTTCTAGCCAGAGCGATGAGGCAAGAAAAAGAAATAAAGGGTATTCAAATAGAAATTGTGGAAGCCAAATTGTCTCTATTTGCAGACGACATGGTAGTATAGCTAGAAGAAACCATCACCTCAGCCCGAAAGCTCCTGAAACTGATAAGCAACTTCATTAAAGTCTCAGAATATAAAATCAAAGTGCAAAAATTACAAGCATTCCTATACACCAATAACAGACTTAAAGAGAACCAAATCAAGAATGAACTGCCATTCCCAATTGCTACAAAGAAAATAAAATACCTAGGAATACAACTCACAAGAAACGTAATTGACCTCTTTAAGGAAAACTACAAACCACTGCTCAACGAAATAAGAGAGGACACAAACAGATGGAGAAACATTCCATTTTCGTGGTTGGGAAAAATTAATATTGTGAAAATGGCTATACTGCCCAAAGTAATTTACACAATCAATGTTCTCCCAATCAAACTACCATTGAATTTCTTCACAGAACTGGAAAAAACCACCATGAAATTTATATGGAAGCAAAAGAGAGCCCGCATAGCCAAGTCAATTTTAAGCAAAGAGAACACAGCGGGAGACATCACACTACCAGACTTCAAACTATACTACAAGGCTACAGTAATCAAAACAGCATGATACTGGTACCAAAACGGAGATATAGAACAATGGAACAGAACAGAGGCTTCGGAGGCAACACAATATATTTACAACCATATTATCTTTGATAAACCTGACAAAAGAAGCAATGGAGAAAGGATTCCCTATTTAATAAAGGGTGTTGTGAAAAGTGGCTAGTCATGTTCAGAAAGCAGAAAAAGGACCCCTTCCTGACACCTTACACTAAAATTAACTCCAGATGAATTAAAGACTTAAACATAAGAACTGACACCATAAAAACCCTAGAAGAAAATCTAGGCGAAACCATTCAGGACATAGGAGTAGGCAAGGACTTCATGACCAAAACACCAAAAGCATTGGCAACAAAAGCCAAAATAGACAAAGGGGACCTAATCAAACTCCACAGCTTCTGCACGGCAAAAGAAACAGTCACTAGAGTGAATCGGCAACCAACAGATTGGGAAAAAAATCTTTGCAGTTTATGCATCGGACAAAGGGTTGATATCCAGAATTTACAAAGAACTTAAACAGATTTACAAGAAAAAACAAACAAGCCCATTCAGAAATGGGCAAAGTATATGAACAGACACTTTACTAAAGAAGACATACATGAGGCCAACAAACACAGGAAAAAATGCTCATCATCACTGGTCATTAGAGAGATGCAAATCAAAACCACATTGAGATACCATCTCACGGCTGTTAGAATGGCGATCATTAAAAAATCTGGAGACAGCAGATACTGGAGAGGATGTGGAGAAATAGGAACATTCTTACACTGTTGGTGGGAGTGTAAATTAGTTCAACCATTGTGGAAGACAGTGTGGCGATTCCTCAAGGACCTAGAAATAGAAATCCGATTTGACCTAGCAATCCCATTACTGGGTATATATCCAAAGGACTATAAATCGTTCTACTGTAAGGACGCATGCACACGAATGTTCATTGCAGCACTGTTTACAATAGCAAAGAACTGGAACCAACCCAAATGCACATTAATGATAGACTGGACTGGGAAAATGTGGCACATATACACCATGGAATATTATGCAGCAATCAACAATGATGAGTTTGTGTTTTTTGTAAAAACATGGATGAATCTGGAGAATATCGTTCTCAGCAAACTGACACAAGAACAGAAAAAGGAATCCCGTATATACTCACTCATAAGTGGGTGAGAAAAATGAGAACACATGGACATAGTGAGAGGGTCTACTACACACTGGGGTCTATTGGGAAGAATAAAGGAGGGACAGTTCGGGGGTCTGGGGAGGGATAGCCTGGGGATAAATGCCAAGTGTGGGTGAAGGGGAGGAAGGCAACAAAACACACTGCCATGTGTGTACCTATGCAAGTATCTTGCACATTTTGCACATGTACCCCAAAACCTATAATGCAATTAAAATTTAAAAAATAAAAAAAGAGAAAATATATACAAATATATATTCCAGTGTTATTAAATATATTTTTCTAATCTACAAGCCACTTTATTACTATTAACTATATATTACTATATAGAATCTATAACATCCTCATAATAATCCTATTAAAATATTATATTAAATACAAAAATAGACAGCATCCAAAAAAAAAACCCACATCATAATAATGAGAACTAAATTCAATCCAAAACATACTTTCCAAGAAAAGGCTGAAAAAACACACTGGGCCTAATACAAATACAACTAAAAATTACCAGCCACCAACCTTCCTAAACAAGAGACCTAATTACAGAAGACAATCAACATTAGTCTTATCAACACAAGCAGACAATTACGTTATGACCAAAAACCTTAGGAGACAAAGTAGCAAATGTAAGAGACCATGTTTGCCCGTTTCTCATTGCCAGGAGAATTTCACAAAGCCCCTGACTTTGTGACACCATGCAGCTCTCTGGAAAGATGTTTTAAAGGCAAAATAGGATAGAATGCCATGTCTCTCACCTGAGTCACTACATTACATCAAAGATAAATGACCCTAGTCATTGCCTTTCTCTACTCATAACATTTGACAACATTAGTAACTATGCTTCTGTAATCTATAAAACGATGTACTCTAACACCCAAACCTTAATGTAGTTTTACACATACTAAATCTTCACCACCTATGTGTAAACTAAAATATTACATTGGAGGAGTCTGAGAGAACCTTTCTCAAAGCCTCTTCCCAGGCTACAGGTCTTGGTCTATAGACCTTGATAAGACTTTGAAATAAAACCACTTTAAACCTTAAAAAAAAAGATGGCATCATAGAGGCGGCTCAGGATTGCACCTCCCAGTGAAGGTGCAGAGGGACCCCCAGTGAGTGCTAGCCACGTTCTCAGACGAATCTTTCTTGCCCACAGAATGCTGAAAGTCCCAGGTGTGGGAGAGACACGGGAAGCCAGCACAGCCGACTCACGCGGCCAGCTCGTGCGACTTGGCCGGCGACCCAGTGCCTGGAATCCCACACAAAACTCACTGGTCTGGGTGCCCTGTTAAACCAGTGATCTGAGATTTGGAAGGGCAGATTGACATGTTCATCTGATTGAACGGGACTTGGACAATGAGCCAGACCAGGAGATTTTTGGGAAGCGTGATCTGAGCCGGCACAGTGGTCAGCGACACGGGAGATTGCACGGATCCCAGTACCCTATCAGCGGGCTACTGGGGCGCCAGTGAGAAAGTCGACCGTTCACCTTGGGGAGAAGAAGAGAGAGAGAGAGAGGACGGACTATGAGGCAGGGAGATGGGTGATCGAGCTCAGTGGGTCCCACCCTCATGGGGACAAACAGCGTGGCGATTGGAGGCGATCGATGCTGAGAGATTTGCTGCTGGTACAGTTGAATCTAGCACGGTGAAGCCCGGTGGGGAAAAGCGTCCGCCACTATGGACGCAATCCGCACCTACTGAAGTACCGCCCAGTGCTGACACAGCCTGCCATTGCCAAGGCAACCCGCCATAACAGAGACTCCCTCAGATGGGCAGAGCACCACAGCAGAACGGGGACTGCGGCAGCAGGGCGGACCCGCGCTAGCAGGGCAAAGCCTCAGCAGGCAAATAGTGAATAGACTACCTCCTAGCCGGGCAGGACAGTGCAACAGATACTCATAAAGAAAGCCCCAACCCCCTGAGACAGAGCATCTAAGGGGGAAAAAAAGGGGGTATATGAGTTCTGTTGCAGCAGACATAAAGACATCCTTCGAACAACCCTGAATGAACAGTGGAGCTCACAGCTCAGCACTGGATCTCCTATAAAGCACAGACCATCCCCTCAAGCTGCTTCCTGACCACTGTATATCCAAAGAGTCACCCCAAAAAAGGACTAATCAGACTGACATTTGGCGGGCATCATTCTGGAAAAAAAGATAGCAGAAGAAAAATCTGCTAGCATCCCTCACTGTTCTGCAGCTGCTACAGGTGTATCCCAGACAAGCAGGGCCTGGAGGGGACCTCAGCACTCGAACAGCAGAGGGGCTAGACCATTAGAAGGAAAACTAAGGAACAAAAATACTTCATCATCAAGAATCTGGGAATCCACTCAGAAACCCAATTGAAAAATCAGCAACTACTAAGACGACAGGTGGATAAATCCACAAAAATGGAAAGAAACCAGCGCATAAAGGAAGAAAACACCCAAAACGAAAACACCCCACCTCCTACAAAGGACCAAAACTTCTCACCAGCAAGAAAACAAAGCTGGACTGAGAATGACTGTGACAAAATGACGAAATCAAACTTCAGAAAGTGGATAATGAGAAACTTCAGTGAGATAAAAAAAATGTTCTAAATCAGTGCAAATAAACTAAGAACCTTGAAAAAAGATTTGAAAAAAGTTTCGAGGGAATGATAACAAGAATGGACTACTTAGAGAGGAACATGAATGAATTGAAGGAGCTGAAAAACACAACACGAGAACTTCGTGAACCATGCACAAGTTTCAACAGCCGAATTGACCAAGCAGAAGAAAGAATATCAGAAGTCGTAGATCAACTCAATGAAATAAAATGAGAAACCAAGATTAGAGAAAAAAGCACAAAAATGAATGAACAAAATCTCCAAGAATTGTGAGACTATGTGAAGAGACCAAACCTACGTTTGATAGGTGTACCAGAATGTGATGAAGAGAATGAATCCAAGCTGGGAAAATACTCTTCAGGATATGATCCAGGAAAATTTCCCCAACCTAGCAAGACATGTAATTACTCAACTCCATGAAATACAGAGAACACCACAAAGATTCTCCGCAAGAAGAGCAAACCCAAGGCACATAATCATCACATTCACCAGGGTTGAAATGAAGGAGAAAGTACTAAGGGCAGCCAGAGAGAAAGGTCGGGTAACCCACAAAGGGAAGCCCATCAGACTCACTGCAGATCCCACGGCAGAGACTCTACAAGCCAGAAGAGAGTGGGGGCCAATATACAACATCCTTAAAAAAAAGAAATTTCAACCCAGAATTTCATATCCAGCCAAACTGACCTTTGTAAGTGAAGGGAAAATAAAATCCTTCATGAACAAGCAAGTACACAGAGATTTTGTCACCACTAGGCCTGCTTAACAAGAGCTCCTGAAAGAGGCACTACACATAGAAAGAAACAAACACTACCAGCCCTCGTAAAAGCATCCAAAGGATAAAGAGCATCAACAAAATGAAGAATGTACATGAACCAATGGGCAAAACAGCCAGCTACCATCAAAACGGCAGTATCAAAATTCACACATAACAATATTAATCCTAAATGTAAATGGGCTAAATGCACCAATCAAAAGACACAGACTGGCAAATTGGATAAAAACCCAAAACCCATTGGTGTGCTGAATCCAGGAGACCCAACTCACAGGCAGGGATACACAAAGGCTCAAAATAAAGGGATGGAGGAAGATTTACCAAGCAAATGGAGAGCAAAAAAAAAGCAGGAGTTGCAATTCTCATCTCTGATAAAATAGACTTTAAAGCAACAAAGATCAAAAGGGACAAAGAAGGTCATTACATAATGGTAAAAGGATCGATACAACAAGAAGAGCTAATGATTCTAAATATATATGGACCCAATGCAGGAGCACCCAGATATATAAGGCAAGTTCTTAATGACTTACAAAGAGACTTAGACTCCCACACAATAATAGTGGGAGACTTTAACACTCCACTGTCAATAGCAGACAGATCAACCAGACAGAAAATTAACAAGGATATCCAGGACTTGAACTCAGACCTGGAACAAGCAAACCTGATAGACATTTACAGAACTCTCCACCCCAAATCCACAGAATATACATTCTTCTCAGCACCACATCACACCTACTCCAAAATTGACCACATAATTGGAAGTAAAGCACTCCTCAGCAAATGCAAAACAACTGAAATCATAACAAACAGTCTCTCAGACCATAGTGAGTAAGGATTCCATTTTATATGACCACTGACTCGTAACCTCACTGAATAATGCACAAATGTAAAGTACTCAGCAGTCTCTTTCATATGGCCACTTATTAAGAGATTCACTGAGTA
>CM038394.1:171651608-171690942 GCA_021498475.1 Saguinus midas
AATGTTAACTGGCTGAACTGTTTTTATTTTTAGTCAAATATTCTTCTGGCCAAGTCTTATAGATAAGTATTCAATGATCATAATTTATTACATATTGAAATATAAGATACACTTAATATATAACCTAAACTGAATCATGTTGTCTGTTAACTCTCTCTAAGAAAAGAAAGCAGTACCAATTTTGTGTGGAAAATTCCTGATACTCAGGCTGATAGCTGATTCCTTTGTGTTACACTCCAAATTAGATGATTAAAATTTTAGAAATCCTTTAAACAAATAGTTATGTGGCATTTTTTCCTTTTTATTTATGTGTATATGTGGTTTTGTCTGCTCTTATTGTTTTTTTAATTTTTAAATGTTTATTTTTATTCTATAAGTTTTGGGGTACACGTGCAGAGCGTGCAAAATAGTTGCATAGGTACACACATGGCAGTGTGTTTTGTTGCCTTCCTCCCTTCATCCACACTTGGCATTTATCGCCAGAATCTCCATCCCCAGCCCCCATCACTCTCCTTCCCCATTCCCCCAATAGACCCCAGTGTGTAGTAGACCCCTCCCTGTGTCCATGTGTTCTCATTTTTCTCACCGCCTATGACTGAGAATATGTGGTATTTCCTTTTCTGTTCTTGTGTCAGTTTGCTGAGAATGATGTTCTCCAGATTCATCCATGTCCTACAAAGGACACAAACTCATCATTTTGATTGCTGCATAATATTCCATGGTGTATATGTGCCACATTTTCCCAGTCCAGTCTATCATCATGGGCATTTGGGTTGGTTCAGGTCTTTGCTATTGTAAACAGTGCTGCAATGAATATATGTGTGCATGTGTCCTTATAGTAGAACGATTTATAGTCCTTTGGATATATACCCAGTAATGGGATTGCTGGGTCAAATGGAATTTCTATTTCTAGGTCCTGAGGAATCGCCACACTGTCTTCCACAATGGTTGAACTAATTTACACTCCCACCAACAGTGTAAGAGTGTTCCTATTTCTCCACATCCTCTCCAGCATCTGCTGTCTCCAGATTTTTAATGATCGCCATTCTAACTGGCGTGAGATGGTATCTCAATGTGGTTTTGATTTGCATCTCTCTAATGACCAGTGATGATGACATTTTTCATGTGTTTGTTGGCCTCATGTATGTCTTCTTTTGTAAAGTGTCTGTTCATATCCTTTGCCCATTTTTGAATGGGCTTGTTTTTTTCCTGTAAATCTGTTTGAGTTCTTGTAAATTCTGGATATCAGCCCTTTGTCATATGCATAAACTGCAAAGATTTTTTCCCAATTCTGATGGTTGCCGATTCACTCTAGTGACTGTTTCTTTTGTGCAGAAGCTGTGAGTTTGATTAGGTCCCATTTGTCTATTTTGGCTTTGTTGCCAATGCTTTTGGTGTTTTGTTCATGAAGTCCTTGCCTACTCCTATGTCCTGAATGGTTTTGCCTAGATTTTCTTCTAGGGTTTTTATGGTGTCAGGTCTTATGTTTAAGTCTTTAATCCATCTGGAGTTAATTTTAGTGTAAGGTGTCAGGAAGGGGTCCAGTTTCTGCTTTCTGCACATGGCTAGCCAGTTTTCCCAACACCATTTATTAAATAGAATCCTTTCCCATTGCTTGTTTTTGTCTGGTTTATCAAAGATTATATGGTTGTAGATATGTTGTGTTGCCTCCGATGCCTCTGTTCTGTTCCATTGGTCTATATCTCTGTTTTGGTACCAGTACCATGCTGTTTTGATTACTGTAGCCTTGTAGTATAGTTTGAAGTCTGGTAGTGTGATGCCTCCGCTGTGTTCTTTTTGCTTAGAATTGACTTGGCTATGCAGGCTCTTTTTGGTTCCATATATAAAGTTCATGGTGGTTTTTCCAGTTCTGTGAAGAAATTCAATGGTAGTTTGATGGGGATAGCATTGATTGTGTAAATTACTTTGGGCAGTATAGCCATTTTCACGATATTGATTCTTCTAACCACGAACATGGAATGTTTCTCCATCTGTTTGTGTCCTCTCTTATTTCCTTGAGCAGTGGTTTGTAGTTTTCATTAAAGAGGTCCCTTACATTCCTTGTGAGTTGTATTCCTAGGTATTTTATTTTCTTTGTAGCAATTGTGAATGGCAGTTCGTTCTTGATTTGGTTCTCTTTAAGTCTGTTATTGGTGTATAGGAATGCTTGTGATTTTTGCACATTGATTTTATATCCTGAGACTTTGCTGAAGTTGCTTATCAGTTTCAGGAGCTTTTGGGCTGAGGTGATGGGGTCTTCTAGGTATACTATCATGTCGTCTGCAAATAGAGACAATTTGGCTTCCACCTTTCCTATTTGAATACCCTTTATTTCTTTTTCTTGCCTGATTGCTCTGGCTAGAACTTCCAGTACTATGTTGAATAGGAGTGGTGAGAGAGGGCATCCTTGTCTAGTGCCGATTTCAAAGGGAATGCTTCCAGTTTTTGCCCATTAAGTATGATATTGGCTGTTGGTTTGTTGTAAATAGCTTTTATTACTTTGAGATATGTTCCATCAATATCAAGTTTATTGAGGGTTTTTAGCATAAAGGGCTGTTGAATTTTGTCAAATGCCTTCTGCGTCAATTGAGATAATCATGTGGTTTTTGTTTTTGCTTCTGTTTATGTGGTGAATTACATTTATAGACTTGCATGTTGAACCAGCCTTGCATCTTCAGGATGAATCCTACTTGATCATGATGGATAAGTTTTTAATGTGCTGTTGCAATCGGTTTGCCAGTATTTTATTGAAGATTTTGCATCTATGTTCATCATGGATATTGGCCTGAAGTTTTCTTTTCTTGTTGAGTCTCTGCAGGTTTTGGTATCAGGATGATGTTGGTCTCATAAAATGATTTGGGAAGGGTTCCTCTTTGAATTATTTGGAATAGTTTCAGAAGGAATGGTACCAGATCCTTTTGTGTGTCTGGTAGAATTCAGCTGTGAACCCATCTGGACCTGGGCTTTTTTGTGTGGTAGGCTCAATTGCTGCCTCAACTTCAGACCTTGTTATTGGTCTATTCATAGTTTTGGCTTCCTCCTGGTTTAGGCTTGAGGACACAGGCGTCCAGGAATTTATCCATTTCTTCCTGGTTTACTAGTTTATGTGCATAGAGTTGTTTGTAGTATTCTCTGATGATGGTTTGAATTTCTGTGGAATCTGTGGTGATTTCCTTTATTGTTTTTTATTGCATCTATTTGGTTGTTCTCTTTTCTTTTTATCAGTCTGGCTAGTGGTCTGTCTATTTTGTTGATCTTTTCCCAGCTCTTGGATTTATTGATTTTTGAAGGGTTTTTCTGTCTCTATCTCCTTCAGTTCTGCTCTGATCTTAGTTATTTCTTGTCTTCGGCTAGGTTTTGATTTTTTGATCTTGCTCCTCTAGCTCTTTCAATTTTGATGATAGGTGTCAATTTTGGATCTCTCCACTCTTCTCATGTGGGCACTTATTGCTATATATTTTCCTCTACAGACTGCTTTAAATGTGTCCCAGAGATTCTGGTACGTTGTGTCTTCATTCTCGTTGGTTTCAAAGAACTTCTTTATTTCTGCCTTCATTTCATTGTTTATCCAATCAACATTCAAGAGCCAGTTGTTCAGTTTCCATGAAGCTGTGCGTTCTGAGTTATTTTCTGAATTCTGAGTTCCAACTTGATTGCACTATGGTCTGAGAGACTGTTTGTTATGATTTCAGTTGTTTTGCATTTGCTGAGGAGTGCTTTACTTCCAATTATGTGGTCAATTTTGGAGTAGGTGTGATGTGGTGCTGAGAAGAATGTATATTCTGTGGATTTGGGGTGGAGAGTTCTGTAAATGTCTATCAGGTTTGCTTGTTCCAGGTCTGAGTTCAAGTCCTGGATATCCTTGTTAATTTTCTGTCTGGTTGATCTGTCTGATATTGACAGTGGAGTGTTAAAGTCTCCACTATTATTGTGTGGGAGTCTAAGTCTCTTTGTAAGTCATTAAGAACTTGCCTTATATATCTGGGTGCTCCTGCATTGGGTCCATATATATTTAGAATCGTTAGCTCTTCTTGTTGTATCGATCCTTTTACCATTATGTAATGACCTTCTTTGTCCCTTTTGATCTTTGTTGCTTTAAAGTCTATTTTATCAGAGACGAGAATTGCAACTCCTGCTTTTTTTGCTCTCCATTTGCTTGGTAAATCTTCCTCCATCCTTTATTTTGAGCCTTTGTATCCTTGCATGTGAGGTGGTTTCTGGATACAGCACAGAGATGGGTTTTGTTTTTATCCAATTTGCCAGTCTGTGTCTTTTGATTGGTGCATTTAGCCCATTTACATTTAGGGTTAATATTGTTATGTGTGAATTTGATACTGCCATTTTGATGCTAGCTGGCTGTTTTGCCCATTGGTTCATGTAGATTCTTCATTTTGTTGATGCTCTTAGCATTTGGTATGCTTTTAGGATGGCTGGTACTGGTTGTTTCTTTCTATGTGTAGTGCCTCTTTCAGGAGCTCTTGTAAAGCAGGCCTAGTGGTGACAAAATCTCTGAGTACTTGCTTGTTCATGAAGGATTTTATTTTTCCTTCACTTATGAAGCTCAGTTTGGCTGGATATGAAATTCTGGGTTGAAAGTTCTTTTCTTTAAGGATGTTGAATATTGGCCCCACTCTCTTCTGGCTTGTAGAGTCTCTGCCGAGAGATCTGCTGTGAGTCTGATGGGCTTCCCTTTGTGGGTGACCCGACCTTTCTCTCTGGCTGCCCTTAGTATTTTCTCCTTCATTTCAACCCTGGTGAATCTGACGATTATGTGCCTTGGGGTTGCTCTTCTATGGAGTATCTTGTGGTGTTCTCTGTATTTCCTGGAGTTGAGTATTGACCTGTCTTGCTAGGTTGGGGAAATTTTCCTGGATAATATCCTGAAGAGTGTTTTCCAGCTTGGATTCATTCTCTTCATCACATTCTGGTACACCTATCAAACGTAGGTTGGGTCTCCCACATAGTCCCACATTTCTTGGAGATTTTGTTCATTCTTTTGTGCTTTTTCTTTAATCTTGGTTTCTCGTTTTATTTCATTGAGTTGATCTTCGATATCTGATGTTCTTTCTTCTGCTTGGTCAATTCGGCTGTTGAAACTTGTGCATGCTTCACAAAGTTCTCGTGTTGTGTTTTTCAGCTCCTTCAATTCATTCATATTACTCTCTAAGTTGTCCATTCTTGTTATCATTTTCTCAAATCTTTTTTTCAAATCTTTTCTCAAGGTTCTTAGTTTCTTTGCACTGATTTAGAACACGTTTTTTAGCTTAATGAAGTTTCTCATTATCCACTTTCTGAAGTCTGATTCCGTCATTTTGTCACACTCATTCTCCGTCCAGCTTTGTTCCCTTGCAGGTGAGAAGTTTTGGTTTTCTGTAGGAGGTGAAGTGTTTTGGTTTCTGGTGTCTTCCTCCTTTTTGCGCTGGTTTCTTCACATCTTTATGGATTTATCCACCTGTTGTCTTAGTAGTTGCTGATTTTTCAATTGGGTCTCTGTGTGCACAGATTGTTGATGATGAAGTATTTCTGTTACCTAGTTTTTCTTCTAATGGTCTAGCCCCTCTGCTGTACGAGTGTTGAGGTCCATTCCAGGCCCTGCTTGTCTGGGGTACACCTGTAACAGCTGCAGAAGAATGAGGATGCTACCAGTTTCTTCTTCTGCTATCTTTGTTCCAGAATGATGCCGCCAAATGTCAGTCTGATTAGTCCTTTTTGGGTGACTTTGGATATAGGGTCAGGAGCTGCTTGGAGAGAGGTCTGTGCTTTATAGGAGCTGTGCTGAGCTGTGAGCTCCGTTGTTCATTCAGGTTTGTTGGGAGGATGTGTTTATGTCTGCTGCAACAGAACTCATAAACCCCCTTTTTTCCCCTTAGATGCTCTGTCTCAGGAGTTGGGGTTTTTTATGAGTATCTGTTGCACTGTCCTGCCCAGCTAGGAGGCAGTCTATTCACTATTTGCCTGCAGCGCCTGCTAGCGTGGGTCCGCCCTGTTGCTGGGTTTTCTGCTGTGGGCCCGCCCTGCTGGCAGAGTCTCTGTTATGGCAGGTTGCCTCGGCAACAGCAGGCTGCGTCAGCCTGGGTGGACTTCAGTAGGGGGATTGCATCCATAGTGGTGGACCCCTCCCCACCGGGCTGCACCGTCCTAGATTCCAGCAGCAAAACTCAGCCCTGCGCCTCCAAGGCCTCTGTTCTGTTCCATTTGTCTATATCTCTGTTTTGGTGAGTACCATGCTGTTTTGATTACTGTAGCCTTGTAGTAGAGTGAAGTCTGGTAGTGTGATGCCTCCGCTGTGTTCTTTTGCTTAGAATTGACTTGGCTAAGCGGGCTCTCTTTTGGTTCCATATGAAGTTCATGGTTTTCCAGTTCTGTGAAAAAATTCAATGTTAGTTTGAGGGAGATAGCATTGATTGTGGAAATTACTTTGGGCACCATAGCCATTTTAAAGATATTGATTCCGCCTAACCACGAACATGGATTATTTCTCTATCTGTTGCTGTCCTCCCTTATTTTGTTCAGCAGTGGTTTGTAGTTTTACTTAAAAAGGTCCTTTATGTTCCTTGTGAGTTGTATACCTAGGTAATTTATTTTCTTTGTAACAATTGTGAATTGCAGTTCATTCTTTGTTTTTTCTAATGTCTCTTATGCTTTATTCTTGCAAGAATGATGGTTCAAATTCTGGCTAAAATTTTGGTTTGACAATTGTGTCTTAATTTTTTATAATTTTTATTGCATTATAGTTTGTGGGGTACATGTGCAGAACGTGCAAGATAGTTGCATAGGTACACACATGGCAGTGTGTTTTGCTGCCTTCCTCTCCTTTACACACACTTGGCATTCATCGCAAGGCTATCCCTCCCCAGCCCTCCCCCGCTGTCCCTCCCCCATTCCCCCAAATAGTCCCCAGTGTATAGTAGACCACCTCTCTGTGTCCATGTGTTCTCATTTTTCTCACCCGCCTATGAGTGAGTTTATGCGTTATTTCTTTTTCTGTTCTTGTGTCAGTTTGCTGAGAATGATGTTCTCCAGATTCATCCATGTCCTTACAAAGGACACAAACTCGTCATTTTTGATTGCTGCATTATATTCCATGGTGTATATATGCCAAATTTTCCCAGTCCAGTCTATCATCGTTGGGCATTTGGGTTGGTTCCAGTTCTTTGCTATTGTAAACAGTGCTGCAATGAACATTCGTGTGCATGTGTCCTTATAGTAGAATGATTTATAGTCCTTTGGATAGATACCCAGTAATGAGATTACTGGATCAAATGGAATTTCTATTTCTAGGTCCCTGAGGAATCGCCACACTGTCTTCCACAATGGTTGAACTAATTTACACTCCCACCAACAGTGTAAGAGTGTTCCTATTTATCCACATCCTCTGCAGCTTCTGCTGTCTCCAGATTTTTCAATGATCGCCATTCTAACTGGCCTGAGATGGTATCTCAATGTGGTTTTGATTTGCATCTCTCTAATGACCAGTGATGATGAGGACTTTTTCATATGTTTGTTTGCCTCATGTATGTCTTCTTTTGTAAAGTGTCTGTTCATATCCTTTGCCCATTTTTGAATGGGCTTGTTTGTTTTTTTCCTGTAAATCTGTTTGAGTTCTTTGTAAATTCTGGATATCAGCCCTTTGTCAGATGGGTAAACTGCAAAGATTTTTTCCATTATGATGGTTGCCGATTGACTCTAGTGTTGCTTCTTTTACCGTGAAGAAGCTGTGGAGTTTGATTAAGTCCCATTTGTCTATTTTGGCTTTTGATGCCAATGCTTTTGGTGTTTTGGTCATGAAGTCCTTGCCTACTCCTATGTCCTGAATGGTTTTGCCTAGATTTTCTTCTAGGGTTTTTATGTTGTCAGGTATTACGTTTAAGTCTTTAATCCATCTGAAGTTAAGTTTAGTGTAAGGTGTCAGGACGGAGTCCAGTTTTTGCATTCTGCACATGGCTAGCCAGTTTTCCCAACACCATTTATTAAATAGGAAATCCTTTCCCCTTTGCTTGTTTTTGTCTGGTTTATCAAAGATAATATGGTTGTAGATATGTTGTGTTGCCTCCGATGCTTCTGTTCTGTTCCATTGGTCTATATCTCTGTTTCGGTACCAGTACCACGCTGTTTTGATTACTGTAGCCTTGTAGTATAGTTTGAAGTCTGGTAGTGTGATGCCTCCCGCTGTGTTCTTTTTGCTTAGAATAGACTTGGCTATGTGGGCTCTTTTTTGGTTCCATATGAAATTCTTGGTGGATTTTTCCAGTTCTGTGAAGAAATTCAATGGTAGTTTGATGGGGATAGCATTGATTGTGTAAATTACTTTGGGCAGTATAGCCATTTTCACGATATTGATTCTGCCTCACCATGAACATGGAATGTTTCTCCATCTGTTTTTGTCCTCTCTTATTTCGTTGAACAGTGGATTGTAGTTTTACTTAAAGAGGTCCCTACATTCCTTGTGAATTCTATTCCTAGGTATTTTATTTTCTTTGTAGCAATTGTGAATGGCAGTTCGTTCTTGATTTGGTTCTCATTAAGTCTGTTATTGGTGTATAGGAATGCTTGTGATTTTTGCACATTGATTTTATATCCTGAGACTTTGCTGAAGTTGCTTATCCGTTGCACGAGCTTTTGGGCTGAGGTGATGGGGTCTTCTAGGTATACTATCATGTAGTCTGTAAATAGAGACAATTTGGCTTCCACCTTTCCTATTTGAATACCCTTTATTTCTTTTATTGCCTGATTGCTCTGGCTAGAAATTCCAGTACTATGTTGAATCGATGTGGTGAGAGAGGGTATCCTTATCTAGTGCCAGATTTCAAAGGGAATGCTTCCAGTTTTTGCCCATTAAGTATGATATCGGCTGTTGGTTTGTCGTAAATAGCTTTTATTACTTTGAGATATGTTCCATCAATACCAAGATTATTGAGGGTTTTTTGGCATAAAGGGCTGTTGAATTTTGTCAAATGCCTTCTCTGCGTCAATTGAGATAATCATGTGGTTTTTGTTTTTGCTTCTGTTTATGTGGTGAATTACATTTATAGACTTGCATATGTTGAACCAGCCTTGCATCCCAGGATGAATCCTACTTGATCATGATGGATAAGTTTTTAATGTGCTGTTGCAATCGGTTTGCCAGTATTTTATTGAAGATTTTTGCATCTATGTTCATCATGGATATTGGCCTGAAGTTTCTTTTCTTGTTGTGTCAATGTGAGCTTTGGTATCTTGATGATATTGGTCTCATAAAATGATTTGGGAAGGGTTCCCTCTTTTTGGATTATTTGGAATAGTTTCAGAAGGAATGGTACCAGATCCTCTTTGTGTGTCTGGTAGAATTCAGCTGTGGACCCATCTGGACCTGGGCTTTTTTTGTGTGGAAGGCTCTGAATTGCTGCCTCAACTTCAGAACTTTTTATTGGTCTATTCATAGTTTCGGCTTCCTCCTGGTTTAGGCTTGGGAAGACACAGGCGTCCAGGAATTTATCCATTTCTTCCTGATTTACTAATTTATGTGCATAGAGTTTTTTGTAGTAGTCTCTGATGATGGTTTGAATTTCTTTGGAATCTGTGGTGATTTCCCCTTTATCGTTTTTTATTGCATCTATTTTGTTGTTTTCTCTTTTCTTTTATCAGTCTGGCTAGTGGTCTGTCTATTTTGTTGATCTTTTGAAAAACCAGCTCTTAGATTTATTGATTTTTGAAGGGTTTTCTTGTCTCTATCTCCTTCAGTTCTGCTCTGATCTTAGTTATTTCTTGTCTTGGCTAGGTTTTGAGCTTTTTGATCTTGCTCCTCTAGCTCTTTCAATTTTGACGATAGGGTGTCAATTTTGGATCTCTTCACTCTTCTCATGTCGGCACTTACTGCTATATATGTTCCTATACGGACTGCTTTAAATGTGTCCCAGAGATTCTGGGACGTTATGTCTTCATTCTCGTTGGTTTCAAAGAACTTCTTTATTTCTGCCTTCATTTCTTTGTTTTTCCAATCAATATTCAAGAGGCAGTTTTTCAGTTTCCATGAAGCTGTGCGGTTCTGAGTTATTTTCTGAATTCTGAGTTCCAACTTGATTGCACTATGGTGTGAGGGACTGTTAGTTATGATTTCATTTGTTTTGCATTTGCTGAGGAGTGCTTTACTTCCAATTATATGGTCATTTTTGGAGTAGGTGTGATTTAGTGCTGAGAAGAATGTATATTCTGTGGATTTGGGGTGGAGAGCTCTGTAAGAGTCTATCAGGTTTGCTTGTTCCAGTTCTGAGTTCATTCCTGGATATCCTTGTTAATTTTCTGTCTGTTTGATCTGTCTGCTATTGACAGTGGAGTGTTAAAGTCACCCACTATCATTGTGTGGGAGTCTAAGTCTCTTTGTAAGTCATTAAGAACTTGCTTTATATATCTGAGTGCTCCTACATTGGGTCCATATATATTTAGAATCGTTAGCTCTTCTTGTTATATCGAGCCTTTTACCATTATGTAATGACCTTCTTTGTACCTTTTGATCTTTGTTGCTTTAATATCTATTTTATTAGAGATGAGAATTACAACTCCTGCTCTTTTTTTTTTTGCTCTCCATTTGCTTGGTAAATCTTCCTCCATCCTTTTATTTTGAGCCTTCGTGTATCTCTGTGTGTGAGGTGGGTTTCCTGGATACAGCACACCGATGGGTTTTGGTTTTTTATCCAATTTGCCAGTCTGTTTCTTTTGATTGGTGCATTTAGCCCATTTACATTTAGGGTTATTATTGTTATGTGTGAATTTGATACTGCCATTTTAATGCTAGCTGGCTGTTTTGCCCATTGGTTCATGTACAATCTTCATTTTGTTGATGGTCTTTAGCATTTGGTTTTCTTTTAGGATGGCTGGTATTGGTTGTTTCTTTCTATGTTTTGTGCCTCTTTCAGGAGCTCTTGTAAAGCAGGCCTAGTGGTGACAAAATCTCTGAGTACTTGCTTGTTTGTAAAGGATTTAATTTTTTCTTCAATTCTGAAGCTCAGTTTGGCTGGATATGAAATTCTGGGTTGAAAGTTCTTTTCTTTAAGGATGTTGAATATTGGCCCCCACTCTCTTCTGGCTTGTAGAGTCTCTGCCGAGAGATCTGCTGTGAGTCTGATGGGCTTCTTTTTTTGGGTGACCCGACCTTTCTCTCTGGCTGTCCTTAGTATTTTTTTCTTCATTTCAACCCTGTTGAATCTGAGGATTATGTGCCTTGGGGTTGCTCTTCTTTCGGAGTATTTTTGTGGTGTTCTCTGTATTTCCTGGAGTTATGTATTGACCTGTCTTGCTAGGTTGGGGAAGTTTTCCTGGATATTATCCTGACGAGTGTTTTCCAGCTTGGATTCATTCTCTTCATCACATTCTGGTACACCTATCAAACGTAGATTTGGTCTCTTCACATAGTCCCACATTTCTTGGAGATTTTGTTCATTCCTTTTTGTGCTTATTTCTTTAATATTGGTTTCTCATTTTATTTCATTGAATTGATCTTCAACTTCTGATATTCTTTCTTCTGCTTGGTCAATTCGGCTGTTGAAACTTGTGCATGCTTCCCAAATTTCTCGTGCTGTGTTTTTCAGCTCCTTCAATTCATTCATATTCCTCTCTAAGTTGTCCATTCTTTTTATCAATTCCTTGAATCTTTTTTCAAATCTTTTTTCAAGGTTCTTAGTTTCTTTGCACTCGTTTAGAACATGTTCTTTTAGCCCACTGAAGTTTCTCATTATCCACTTTCTGAAGTCTGATTCCGTAATTTCGTCAGACTCATTCTCTGTCCAGCTTTGTTCCCTTGCTGATGCGGAGTTTTGGTCTTTTTTGGAGGTGAGGTGTTTTGGTTTCGGGTGTTTTTCTCTTTTTTTGCACTGGTTTCTTTCCATCTTTATGTATTTATCTGCCTGTCGTCTTAGTATTTGCTGATTTTTCAATTGGGTCTCTGTGTGGACGCTAAGGTTGTTGATGATGAAGTATTTCTGTTACTTAGTTTTTCTTCTAATGGTCTAGCTTCTCTGCTGTATGAGTGCTGAGGTTCACTCCAGGCCCTGCTTGTCTGGGTTATACCTGTAGCAGCTGCGGAACAGTGAGGGATGATACAATTTTCTTAATCTTCTGTCTTTGTTTCAGAATGATGCTTACCAAATGTCAGTCTGATTAGTCCTTTTTTGTGGTGACTCTTTGGATATACAGTGGTCAGGGAGCTTCTTGAGGAGACAGTCTGTGCTTTATAGGAGCTCCAGTGCTGAGCTCTGGGCTCCGTTGTTCATTTGGGGTTATTGAGGGGTTGTTTATATCTGCTGCAATAGAACTCATAAAACACCACTTTTCCCCACCCTTAGATGCTCTGTCTCAGCTAGTTGGGGCTTTCTTTATGAGTATCTGTTGCTCTGTCCTGCCCCATTAGGAGGCAGTGTATTCACTATTTGCCTGCTGGGGCTCTGACCTGTTAGCGCGGGTCTGCCGTGTTTCTGCTAGGCTCCCTTCTGCTGTGGAGCGCTCAGCCCTCCTGGCGTAGTCTCTCTGTTATGACAGGTTGCCTCAGCAACAGCAGGCTGCATCAGCCCTGCGTGGTACTTTATTAGGGACAGATTGCCTCAGTAATGGTGGACGCCCATCCCTCACCAGGGTGCACTGTCCTAGATGCCGGCAGCAAAACTCTCAGCCCCAAGCGCCTCCAGTCGCCACCCTGCTTGTCCTCGTGAGGGTTGGACCCGCCGAGCCGAATCACCCAGCTCCCTGGCTCAGAGTCCGTCCTCTCTCTCTCTCTCTCTTCATCTCAGCAAGCTGAAAGGTCGACTCTCTCACTGGCGCCCCAGTAGCCTGCCAATAGGGCACTGGGATCTGTGCTATCTCCCGTGCCGCTGCCCACTACACTGGTTCAGATCACGCTTCCCAGGAAACTCCTGGTCTGGCTCATTGTCCAAGTCCCGTTCAATTAGATGGGCATGGCAATCTGCTCTTCCAAATCTCAGATTGCCGGTTTAACAGGGCACCCAGACCAGTGAGTTCTGTGACGGGTCCCACTGCGGTGCCGGCCGAAGCGGCCGCACAAGCTGGCTGCATGAGCTGGCTGTACTAGCGTCCCATGTCTCTCCCACACCTGGGACATTCAACGCTCTGTGGGCAAAAAATGTCCATGCGAGAATGCGGCTAGGACTCACCCTCTGCATCTTCACGGAGAGCTGCAATCCTGAGTCGCTTGTACGACGCCATCTTGGGAGTCCTTTTTTTCGGCAGTTCATTCTTGATTTGGTTCTCTTGAAGTCTGTTATTGGTGTATAGGAATGCTTGTAATTTTTGCACATTGATTTTATATCCTGAGACTTGTTGAAGTTATTTATCAGTTTCAGGAACTTTTGGGCTGAGGTGATGGGGTCTTCTAAGTATACTGTAATGTCATCTACAAATAGAGACAATTGGGCTTCCACCTTTCCTATTTGAATACCCTTTATTTCTTTTTCTTGCCTGATTGCTCTGGCTAGAACTTCCAGTACTATGTTGAATAGCAGTGGTGAGAGAGGGCATCCTTGTCTAGTGCCGGATTTCAAAGGGAATGCTTCCAGTTTTTGCCCCTTAAGTATGATATTGGCTGTTGGTTTCTCATAATCATCTTTTATTACATTGAGATATGTTCCATCAATACCAAGTTTATTGAGGGTTTTTAGCATAAAGGGCTGTTGAATTTTGTCAAATGCCTTCTCTGTGTCAATTGAGATAATCATGTGGTTTTTGTTTTTGCTTCTGTTTATGTGGTAAATTACATTTATAGACTTGCATATGTTGAACCAGTCTTGCAACCCTGGGATGAATCCTAATTGATCACAATGGATAAGATTTTTAGTGTTCTGTTGCAATCGGTTTGCCAGTATTTTATTGAATATTTTTGCATCTGTGTTCATCATGGATATTGGCCTGAAGTTTTATTTTCTTGTTGAGTCTCTGCCGGGTTTTCGTATCAGGATGATGTTGGTCTCATAAAACGATTTGGAAAGGGTTCCCTCTTTTTGAATTATTTGGAATAGTTTCAGAAGGAATGGTACCAGATCCGTTTTGTGTGTCTGGTAGAATTCATCTGTGAACCCATCTGGACCTGAGCTTTTTTTGTGTGGTAGGCTCTTAATTGCTGCCTCAACTTCAGACCTTGTTATTGGTCTATTTATAGTTTTAGCTTCCTCCTGGTTTTGGCTTGGAAGGACACAGATGTCCAGGAATTTATCCATTTCTACCTGGTTTACTAGTTTATGTGCATAGAGTTGTTTGTATTATTCTCTGATGATGGTTTGAATTTCTGTGGAATCTGTGGTGATTTCATTATCGTTTTTATTGCATCTATTTGGGTGTTCTTTCTTTTCTTTCTTATAAGTCTGGCTAGTGGTCTGTCTATTTTGTTGACCTTTTCGAAAAACCAGCTCTTGGATGTATTGATATTTTGAAGGGTTTTTCTTGTCTCTATCTCCTTCAGTTCTTCTCTGATCTTAGTTATTTCTTGTCTTTGCTAGGTTTTGAGCTTCTTTCATCTTGCTCCTCTAGCTCTTTCAATTTTGACGATAGGGTGTCAATTTTGGATCTCTCCACTCTTCACATATTGGCATTTATTGCTATATATTTTCCTCTACAGACTGCTTTAAATGTGTCTCAGAGGTTCTGGTACGTTGTGTCTTCGTTCTCATTGGTTTTGAAGAACTTCTTTATTTCTTCCTTCATTTCATTTTTTATCAAATCAACATTCAAGAGCCAGTTATTCAGTTTCCATGAAGCTGTGCCGTTCTGAGTTATTTTCTG
This sequence comes from Saguinus midas, assembly GCA_021498475.1. NCBI lineage: Eukaryota > Metazoa > Chordata > Mammalia > Primates > Cebidae > Saguinus > Saguinus midas. Next base: position 171,666,369 of record CM038394.1, read on the forward strand.
AAATCTGAGTTTCAACTTGATTGCGCTATGGTCTGAAAGACTGTTTGTTATGATTTCAGTTGTTTTGCATTTGCTGAGGAGTGCTTTACTTCCAATTATGTGGTCAATTTTGGAGTAGGTGTGATGTGGTGCTGAGAAGAATGTATATTCTGTGGTTTTGTTGTGGAGAGTTCTGTAAATGTCTATTAGGATTGCTTGTTCCATGTATGAATTCAAGTCTTGGATATCCTTGTTAATTTTCTGTCTGGTTGATCTGTCTGTTATTGACAGTGGAGTGTTAATGTCTCCCACTATTATTGTGTGGGAGTCTAGGTCTCTTTGTAAGTCATTAAGAACTTGCCTTATATAACTGGGTGCTCCTGTGTTGGGTCCATATATATTTAGAATTGTTAGCTTTTCTTGTTGTATCGATATTTTTACCATTATGTAATGACCTTCTTTGTCCCTTTTGATCTTTGTTCCTTTAAAGTCTATTTTATCAGAGACGAGAAATGCAACTCCTGCTTTTTTCTGCTCTCCATTTGCTTGGTAAATCTTCCTCCATCCCTTTATTTTGAGCCTTTGCATATCCTTACAAGTGAGGTGAGTTTCCTGGATACAGCACAGCGATGGGTTTTGGTTTTTTATCCAATTTGCCAGTCTGTGTCTTTTGATTAGTGCATTTAGCCCATTTACATTTAGGGTTAATATTGTAATGTGTGAATTTTATATTGCCATTTTGATGCTAGCTGGCTGTTTTGCCCATTGGTTTATGTAGATTCTTCATTTTGTTGATGGTCTTAAGCATTTGGTATGCTTTTAGGATGGCGGGTACTGGTTGTTTCTTTCCATGTGTAGTGCCTCTTTCAGGAGCTCTTGTAAAGCAGGCCTAGTGGTGACAAAATCTCTGAGTTCTTGCTTGTTCATGAAAGATTTTATTTTTCCTTCACTTATGAAGCTCAGTTCGGCTGGATATGAAATTCTGGGTTGAAAGTTCTTTTCTTTAAGGATGTTGAATATTGGCCCCCACTTTCTTTTGGCTTGTAGAGTCTCTGCTGAGAGATATGTGGTCAGTCGGATGGGCTTCCCTTGGTTGGTGAACCGACCTTTCTCTCTGGCTGCCCTTATTATTTTCTCTTTCATTTCAACCCTGTTGAATATGCCGATTATGTGCCTTGAGGTTGCTCTTCTTGCGGAATATCTCTGTGGTGTTCTCTGTATTTCCTGGAGTTGAGTATTGACCTGTCTTGCTAGGTTGGGGAAATTTTCCTGGATAATATCCTGAAGAGTGGTTTCCAGCTTCGATTCATTCTCTTCACATTCTGGTACACCTATCAAACGTACGTTGGGTTTCTTCACATAGTCCCACATTTCTTGGAGATTTTGTTCATTCATTTTTGCGCTTTTTTCTTTAATCTTGGTTTCTCGTTTTATTTCATTGAGTTGATCTTCGACTTCTGATATTCTTTCTTCTGCTTGGTCCATTTGGCTGTTGAAACTTGTGCATGTTCACGAAGTTGTCTTCTTGTGTTTTTTAGCTTCTTCAATTTATTCATATTCTTAAGTTGTCCATTGTTATCATTTCCTGGAATCTTTGTTCAAGGTTCTTAGTTTCTTTGCACTGATTTAGAACTTTTTTTAAGCTTACTGAAGTTTCTCATTATCCACTTTCTGAAGTCTGATTCCGTCATTTTGTCACACTCATTCTCCATCCAGCTTTGTTTCCTTGTTGGTGAGGAGTTTTATTTTTTTGTAGGAAGTGAAGTGTTTTGGTTTCGGGTGTTTTCCTCTCTTTTTCACTGTTTTTTTTCATCTTTATGGATTTATCCACCTGTCAACTTAGTAGTTGCTGATTTTCTATTGGGTCTCTGAGTGGACGCCCAGATTGTTGATGATGAGGTATTTCTGTTACTTAGTTTTCCTTCTAATGGTCTACCCCCTCTGCTGTACTAGTTCTGAGGTCCACTCCAGACACTGATTTTCTGGGGTACACATGTAGCATCTGCGGAACAGTAAGGGATGCTATCAGTTTGTTCCAGAATGATGCCCGCCAAATGTCAGTCTGATTAATCCTTTTTTGAGGTGAGTCTTTGGATATACAGGGGTCAGAGAGCTGCTTGAGGAGACAGTCTGTGCTTTATAGGAGCTCCAGTGCTGTGCTGTGAGCTCCGTTGTTAATTCAGGGCTGTTGGGAGGATGCGTTTATGTCTGCTGCAACAGAACTCATAAAATCCCCGGATTTTTCACCCTTAGATGCTCTGTCTCAGGAGTTGGGACTTTTTTTGAGTATCTGTTGTACTGTCCTGCCCAGCTAGGATGCAGTCTATTCACTATTTGCCTTCTGGGGCTCCGCCTGGCTAGCGTGGGTCTGCCCTGTTGCTGCGAGACTCCGTTCTGCTGTGACACGCTCCGCCTTGCTTGCAGAGTCTCTCTGTTATGGCAGGTTGCCTCGGCAACAGCAGGCTGTGTCAGCCTTGGGCGGTACTGGAGTACAGGCAGATTGCGTCCGTAGTTGCAGACGCCCCTCCCGCACTGGGCTACACCATCCTAGATGCGGGCAGCAAAACTCTCAGCCCTGAGCACCTGCAATCGCTGCCCTGCTTATCCCTGTGAGGGTGGGACCCACTGAGCCTGATCCCGCAGCTCCCTGCCTCAGAGTCCGTCCTCTCTCTCTCTCCCTCTTCCTCTCCCCAAGCTGAATGGTTGACTCTCTCACTGGGGCCCCAGTAGCCTGCTGATAGGGCACTGGAATTCGTGCGATCTCCTGTGCTGCTGCCCACTGCACTGGCTCAGATCCCGTTTCCCAGGAATCCCCTGGTCTGGCTCATTGTCCAAGTCCCTTTCAATCAGATGGATATGTCAATCTGCCCTTCCAAATCTCAGATTGCCGGTTTAACAGGGCACCCGTACCAGTGAGTTTTGTGCCGGGTGCCACTGCGGTGCAGTGCCGGCTGAACCGGCCTCGCGAGCTGGCTGCGCTAGCGGTAGCATCCCGTGTCTCTTCCACACCTGGGACTTTCAAAGTTCTGTGGGCAAAAAACGTCCATCTGACAATGCGGCCAGGACTCACCCTCTGTGCCTCCACTGAGAGCTGCAATCCTGAGTCGCCTCTATGATGCCATCTTGGGTCTCTCCTCCACCAACTTTCTTTATACACTGTATGTCGATCGACATTTATGTTGAATCCATATCATGGCTATTATGAATAGTGCTACAGTAAACATGGGATGCAGCTATCCCTTTGATATATTGGGTTCCTTTCCTTTGGATAATCAGTAGTGAGAATGCTGGATTATACAGTAGTTCTGTTTGTAGATTTTTGAGAACGCTTCATACTGTTTTCTATAATGGCTACACTAATTTACATTCCCATAAACAGTGTTCTTGACTATTCTATTTCTACCATGCTGTCACGTCAGACATTGGCTCTTCTCATTATTTTTCTTTTTCCTTAGAATTACCTGTTAGAAGATGGCAAATGTTAACTGGCTGAACTGTTTTTATTTTAGTCAAATATTCTTCTGGCCAAGTCTTATAGATAAGTATTCAATGATCATAATTTATTACATATTGAAATATAAGATACACTTAATATATAACCTAAACTGAATCATGTTGTCTGTTAACTCTCTCTAAGAAAAGAAAGCAGTACCAATTTTGTGTGGAAAATTCCTGATACTCAGGCTGATAGCTGATTCCCTTTGTGTTACACTCCAAAATGAGATGATTAAAATTTTTAGAAATCCTTTAAACAAATAGTTATGTGGCATTTTTTCCTTTTGTGACTTGCCTATTTATGTGTATATGTGGTTTTTGTCTGCTCTTATTGTTTTTTTTTTAATTTTTTAAATGTTTATTTTTATTCTATAAGTTTTGGGGTACACGTGCAGAGCGTGCAAAATAGTTGCATAGGTACACACATGGCAGTGTGTTTTGTTGCCTTCCTCCCCTTCATCCACACTTGGCATTTATCGCCAGAATCTCCATCCCCAGCCCCCATCACTCTCCCTTCCCCATTCCCCCCAATAGACCCCAGTGTGTAGTAGACCCCTCCTGTGTCCATGTGTTCTCATTTTCTCACCCGCCTATGACTGAGAATATGTGGTATTTCCTTTTCTGTTCTTGTGTCAGTTTGCTGAGAATGATGTTCTCCAGATTCATCCATGTCCATACAAAGACACAAACTCATCATTTTGATTGCTGCATAATATTCCATGGTGTATATGTGCCACATTTTCCCAGTCCAGTCTATCATCAGTGGGCATTTGGGTTGGTTCCAGGTCTTTGCTATTGTAAACAGTGCTGCAATGAACATTCGTGTGCATGTGTCCTTATAGTAGAACGATTTATAGTCCTTTGGATATATACCCAGTAATGGGATTGCTGGGTCAAATGGAATTTCTATTTCTAGATCCTGAGGAATCGCCACACTGTCTTCCACAATGGTTGAACTAATTTACACTCCCACCAACAGTGTAAGAGTGTTCCTATTTCTCCACATCCTCTCCAGCATCTGCTGTCTCCAGATTTTTAATGATCGCCATTCTAACTGGTGTGAGATGGTATCTCAATGTGGTTTTGATTTGCATCTCTCTAATGACCAGTGATGATGAGCATTTTTTTATGTTTGTTGGCCTCATGTATGTCTTCTTTTGTAAAGTGTCTGTTCATATCCTTTGCCCATTTTTGAATGGGCTTGTTTGTTTTTTCCTGTAAATCTGTTTGAGTTCTTTGTAAATTCTGGATATCAGCCCTTTGTCAGATGTGTAAACTGCAAAGATTTTTTCCCATTCTGATGGTTGCCGATTCACTCTAGTGACTGTTTCTTTTGCCGTGCAGAAGCTGTGAGTTTGATTAGGTCCCATTTGTCTATTTTGGCTTTTGTTGCCAATGCTTTTGATTTTTGATCATGAAGTCCTTGCCTACTCCTATGTCTGAATGGTTTTGCCTAGATTTTCTTCTAGGGTTTTATGGTGTCAGGTGTTATGTTTAAGTCTTTAATCCATCTGTAGTTAATTTTAGTGTAAGGTGTCAGGAAGGGGTCCAGTTTCTGCTTCCTGCACATGGCTAGCCAGTTTTCCCAACACCATTTATTAAACAGAAAATCGTTTTCCCATTGCTTGTTTTTGTCTGGTTTATCAAAGATTATATGGTTGTAGATATGTTGTGTTGCCTCTGATGCCTATGTTCTGTTCCATTGGTCTATATCTCTGTTTTGGTACCAGTACCATGCTATTTTGATTACTGTAGCCTTGTAGTATAGTTTGAAGACTAGGAGTGTGATGCCTCCAGCTGTGTTCTTTTGCTTAGAATTGACTTGGCTATGCAGGCTCTTTTTGGTTCCATATAAATTCATGGTGGTTTTCCAGTTCTGTGAAGAAATTCAATGGTAGTTTGATGGGGATAGCATTGATTGTGTAAATTACTTTGGGCAATATAGCCATTTTCATGATATTGATTCTTCTAACCACGAACATGGAATGTTTCTCCATCTGTTTGTGTCCTCGCTTATTTCCTTGAGCAGTGGTTTGCAGTTTTCATTAAAGAGTGCACTTACGTTCCTTGTGAGTTGTATTCCTAGGTATTTTATTTTCTTTGTAGCAATTGTGAATGGCAGTTCATTCTTGATTTGGTTGTCTTTAAGTCTGTTATTGGTGTATAGGAATGCTTGTGATTTTTGCACATTGATTTTATATCCTGAGACTTTGCTGAAGTTGCTTATCAGTTTCAGGAGCTTTTGGGCTGAGGTGATGGGGTCTTCTAGGTATACTATCATGTCGTCTGCAAATAGAGACAATTTGGCTTCCACCTTTCCTATTTGAATACCCTTTATTTCTTTTCTTGCCTGATTGCTCTGGCTAGAACTTCCAGTACTATGTTGAATAGAAGTGGTGAGAGGGCATCCTTGTCTAGTGCCGGATTTCAAAGGAATGCTTCCAGTTTTGCCCATTAAGTATGATATTGGCTGTTGGTTTGTCATAAATAGCTTTTATTACTTTGAGATATGTTCCATCAATACCAAGTTTATTGAGGTTTTAGCATAAAGGGCTGTTGAATTTTGTCAAATGCCTTCTCTGCGTCAATTGAGATAATCATGTGGTTTTGTTTTGCTTCTGTTTATGTGGTGAATTACATTTATAGACTTGCGTATGTTGAACCAGCCTTGCATCCCAGGATGAATCCTACTTGATCATGATGGATAAGTTTTTAATGTGCTGTTGCAATCGGTTTGCCAGTATTTTATTGAAGATTTTGCATCTATGTTCATCATGGATATTGGCCTGAAGTTTTCTTTTCTTGTTGAGTCTCTGCAGGTTTTGGTATCAGGATGATGTTGGTCTCATAAAATGATTTGGGAAGGGTTCCCTCTTTTGAATTATTTGGAATAGTTTCAGAAGGAATGGTACCAGATCCTCTTTGTGTGTCTGGTAGAATTCAGCTGTGAACCCATCTGGACCTGGGCTTTTTTGTGTGATAGGCTCTTAATTGCTGCCTCAACTTCAGACCTTGTTATTGGTCTATTCATAGTTTTGGCTTCCTCCTGGTTTAGGCTTGGGAGGACACAGGCGTCCAGGAATTTATCCATTTCTTCCTGGTTTACTAGTTTATGTGCATAGAGTTGTTTGTAGTATTCTCTGATGATGGTTTGAATTTCTGTGGAATCTGTGGTGATTTCCCTTTATTGTTTTTATTGCATCTATTTGGTTGTTCTCTCTTTTCTTTTTTATCAGCCTGGCTAGTGGTCTGTCTATTTTGTTGATTTTTTTCAAAAAAAACAGCTCTTGGATTTATTGATTTTTTGAAGAAATTTTCCTGTCTCTATCTCCTTCAGTTCTGCTCTGATCTTAGTTATTTCTTGTCTTTGGCTAGGTTTTGAGCTTTTTTGATCTTGCTCCTCTAGCTCTTTCAATTTTGATGATAGGGTGTCAATTTTGGATCTCTCCACTCTTCTCATGTGGGCACTTATTGCTATATATTTTCCTCTACAGACTGCTTTAAATGTGTCCCAGAGATTCTGGTACGTTGTGTCTTCATTCTCATTGGTTTCAAATAACTTCTTTATTTCTGCCTTCATTTCATTGTTTATCCAATCAACATTCAAGAGCCAGTTGTTCAGTTTCCATGAAGCTGTGCGGTTCTGACTTATTTTCTGAAATCTGAGTTCCAACTTGATTGCACTATGGTCTGAGAGACTGTTTGTTTTGATTTTATTTGTTTTGCATTTGCTGAGGAGTGCTTTACTTTTAATTATGTGGTCAATTTTGGAGTAGGTGTGATGTGGTGCTGAGAAGAATGTATATTCTGTGGATTTGGGGTGGAGAGTTCTGTAAATGTCTATCAGGTTTGCTTGTTCCAGGTCTGAGTTCAAGTCCTGGATATCCTTGTTAATTTTCTGTCTGGTTGATCTGTCTGTTATTGACAGTGGAGTGTTAAAGTCTCCCATTATTATTGTTTGGGAGTCTAAGTATCTTTATAAGTCATTAAGAACTTGCCTTATATATCTGGGTGCTCCTGTTTTGGGTCCATATATATTTAGAATCGTTAGCTCTTCTTGTTGTATCGATCCTTTTACCATTATGTAATGACCTTCTTTGTCCCTTTTGATCTTTGTTGCTTTAAAGTCTATTTTATCAGAGACGAGAATTGCAACTCCTGCTTTTTTCTGCTCTCCATTTGCTTGGCAAATCATCCTCCATCCTTTTATTTTGAGCCTTTGTGTATCCTTGCATGTTAGGTGGTTTTTCTAGATACAGCACAGAGATGGGTTTTGTTTTTTTATCCAATTTGCCAGTCTTTGTCTTTTGATTGGTGCATTTAGCCCATTTACATTTAGGGTTAATATTTTTATGTGTAAATTTGATACTGCCATTTTGATGCTAGCTGGTTGTTTTGCCCATTGGTTCATGTAGATTCTTCATTTTGTTGATGCTCTTTAGCATTTGGTATGCTTTCAAGATGGCTGGTACTTGTTATTTCTTTCCATGTGTAGTGCCTCTTTCAGGAGCTCTTGTAAAGCAGGCCTAGTGGTGACAAAATCTCTGAGTTCTTGCTTGTTCATGAAGCATTTTATATTTCCTTCACTTATGAAGCTCAGTTTGGCTGGATATGAAATTCTGGTTTGAATGTTCTTTTCTTTAAGGATGTTAAATATTGTGCCCCTCTCTCTTCTGGCTTGTAGAGCCTCTGCCGAGAGATCTGCTGTGAGTCTGATGGTCTCCCCTTTATGGCTGAAGCGACCTTTCTCTCTGGCTGCCCTTAGTATTTTCTACTTCATTTCAACCCTGTTGAATGTGACGATTATGTGCTTTGGGTTGCTCTTCTTGCGGAGTACCTCTGCAGTGTTCTTTGTATTTCCTGGAGTTGAGTATTAACCTGTCTTGCTAGGTTGGGGAAATTTTCCTGGATAATATCCTGAAGAGTGTTTTCCAGCTTGGATTCATTCTCTTCATCACATTCTGGTACACCTATCAAACGTAGGTTGGGTCTCTTCACATAGTCCCACATTTCTTGGAAATTTTGTTCATTCCTTTTGTGCTTTTTCTTTAATCTTGGTTTCTCGTTTTATTTCATTGAGTTGATCTTCAACTTCTGATATTCTTTCTTCTGCTTGGTCAATTCGGCTGTTGAAACTTGTGCATGCTTCACAAAGTTCTCGTGTTGTGTTTTCAGCTCCTTCAATTCATTCATATTACTCTCTAAGTTGTCCATTCTTGTTATCATTTTCTCAAATCTTTTTTTCAAATCTTTTCTCAAGGTTCTTAGTTTCTTTGCACTGATTTAGAACACGTTTTTTAGCTTAATGAAGTTTCTCATTATCCACTTTCTGAAGTCTGATTCCGTCATTTTGTCACACTCATTCTCCGTCCAGCTTTGTTCCTTGCTGGTGAGGAGTTTTGGTCCTTTGTAGGAGGTGAGGTGTTTTGGTTTCGGTGTTTTCCTCCTTTTGCGCTGGTTTCTTCACATCTTTATGGATTTATCCACCTGTTGTCTTAGTAGTTGCTGATTTTTTAATTGGGTCTCTGTGTTGAAGCCCAGATTGTTGATGATGAGGTTTTTCTGTTACCTAGTTTTTCTTCTAATGGTCTAGCCCCTCTGCTGTACGAGTGTTGAGGTCCATTCCAGGCCCTGCTTGTCTGGGGTACACCTGTAACAGCTGCAGAAGAATGAGGGATGCTACCAGTTTCTTCTTCTGGTATCTTTGTTTCAGATTGATGCCCACCAAATGTCAGTCTGATTAGTCTTTTTTGGTGTGAGTTTTTGGATATACAGGGGTCAGGGTGCTGCTTAAGGAGATGGTCTGTGCTTTATAGTAGTTTCTGTGCTGAGCTGTTAGCTCCGTTGTTCATTCCGGTTTGTTGGGAGGATGTGTTTATGCCTGCTGCAACAGAACTCATACAACGCCCCTCCTTGTATTTACCCCTTCAATGCTCTGTCTCAGGGAGTTGGGGTTTTTTTTATGAGTGTCTATTGAACTGTCCTGCCCAGCTAGGAGTCAGTCTATTCACTATTTGCCTGTCAGCACTCCGCCCTGCTAGCGTGGGTCCGCCCTGTTGCTGTGTTGTTTCTTTTTGCTGTGGCGGGCTCCGCCCTGCTGGCAGAGTCTCTCTTTTATGGCAGGTTGCCTCGGCAACAGCAGGCTGCGTCAGCCATGGGTGGCAGTTCAGTAGGGGAGGATTGCATCCATAGTGGTGGACTCCCCTCCCCCACCGGGCTGCACCGTCCTAGATTCCAGCAGCAAAACTCTCATCCCCAAGTGCCTTCAATCGCTGCCCTCCTTGTCCCCATGAGGGTGAGACCCGCTGAGCCTGATCACCCAGCCCCCTGCCTCAGAGTCTGTTCTCTCTCTGGCTCTCTCCCTCCCCGAAGCTGAATGTTTGTCTCTCTCACTGGCGCCCCATTAGCCTGCTGATAGGGCACTGGGATTCGTGTGATCTCCTGTGCTGCTGCACACTGCACTGGATCAGATAACGTTTCCCAGGAATCTCCTGTTTTGGCTCATTGTCCAAGTCCCGTTCAATCAGATGGACATGCCAATCTTCCCTTCCAAATCTCAGATTGCCGGTTTAACAGGGCACCCAGGCCAGTGAGTTTTGTGCCCAGTGCCGCTGCGCTGCGGACTCGCCCAAACCGGCTGCGCGAGCCAGCCACACGATCTGGCTGCACTAGCACCCTGTGTCTCTCCCACACCTGGGACTTTCAACGTTATGTGGGAAACAAAGTTCTGTCTGAGAAGGCGACTAGGACTCACCCTCTGCGCCTTCACTGAGAGCTGCAATTCTGAGTCACCTCTACAATGGCATCTTGGAAGCCTCCCTGAGGAGATTATTTTATGTGCTGTCTCATTGAGACCTTCAGTGAATAACGAACATCTGTGGAGTACTAAGCAACCTATTTAAGATAGCCACAAATAAACCACCTTCCTGAATGATACAAACCTGGGTGAAGTTCAGGAGTCTATTTGATATGGACACTCATAAAGAACGTATTTGAATAATGGACATGTGAAGAATAATCACTAGCATATTTTGTATGGTGATTTCTTTGGAGAATCAATGAATAACGCACACCTGTGTAGTAAAATCGAGTTTATTTTATTTGGACACCATTTCAGGGTCTCAATGAATAATATATATATCTGGAATAGCCAAAATTCTCTTCCATATGGCCACTCGTTCAGAGCCTCCGGGAATACACTCCTGGGAAATAATTAAGAGTCTACTTCAAATGGCCACACATTGAGAGACTCTGTATATAATGCACAACTAGGGAAGAGTCAGAAGTTTCTTTTTTGTGCTCAGTTATTCAATCTCATTCAATAATACACAACTGGGGAAGAGTTAATATTCTCCTTTATTTAGCCAATCTTGTAGAGCCTCAGTGAATAATGCACATCTGTGAAACAGACACTGGTCTATTTTGTATGGCCACAAAATCAAAACCTGAGGGAATAGTGAAAAACTTTTGAAGAGTGAGAATTCTATTCCATATGCCTATTTAATCAGTGTCTCAGTCAATAACAAACCCCTTAGGAATAGTAAATAATCTACTTTATCTAATCACTAACTCAAAGCCTCATTAAATAATACACACCTGTGGAAGAGTCAGGAGGCTATTTTATATTGCCCAACATTCAGAGCCTCAGTGACTAATGCATACTGGGGAATACTCAGGGCACTATTACATATGGCCTCTGATTCGGAGCTTCACTGAATAATGAACACCTGGCGGAAATTCCGGATTCTATTTCATATAAACACTATCAAAGCCAAACCTAAAAATGCACTCCTGCGAGTATTCAGGAGTCTCCTTCCTATAGCCACTGATTCAGAGCCTCATTGAACAATACATATCTATAGAAAGGTCAGGAGGGTATTTTACATGACCACTCATTCAGAGCCTCTTTGAATCATACATACCTGATGAATACTCAGGAGTCAATTTTATATGGCCACTCATTCAGAGACTCATGGAGTTATGCACACCTGCGAAATAGTCTGGAGTCTATTTGATGTGATGGTTCATCCAGTGCCTCAGTAGAAAATGCACACGTGGGGAGTAGTCAAGAGGCTATTTTATGTAGCCATTCAAACATAACCTTAGCAAGTAATACACACCTGTGGAATAGTCAGGAGTCAATTTTATGTGGCCACTTATTAAAAAACTCAGTCAATGATACACAGCTGTGGACTAGTTCAAGTCTATGACATATGGCCTCACAATCATAGTGTTACTGAATGATGCACAACTAGAAAATAGTCAGGATTCTATTTCATATGACCATTGTAGAAGAGCCTAATTGAGTAACACACATCTGGTCAGCAATCTGGAGGCTATGTCATATGAACACTCATTCAGAGCCTCAGTGAGTAATGCACACCTGTGGACTAACCAGGTGTGTATTTCACACAGCCACATATTCAGAGCCTCAGTGAATAATACAAACCGGTGGAAAAGTCAGGATTCCATTTCATATGGCCACTGACTTATAGCCTCAGTGAATAATGCAAAAATATACAGTACTCAGCAGTCTATTTTATATAGATACCCATTCAGAGTTTCACTGAATAATACCAATATTTGGAAGAGACTGCACCCAGTTTCATATGATCACACAAGGAGAGCCTAACGGAGTAATACACACCATGGAAAGAGTTAGAAGTCTACTTCATATAGCCACACATTTACAGCCTCAGTGAATAATGCACACGTGTGAAATAGACATTAGTCTCTCTTAAATGGCCACAAAATCAAACCCTGAGTGAGTAATTCACAACTTTGGAATAGTCAGTAGTCTATTCCATATGCCCACATATTCAGAGTCTGAGTCAATAATACACACCGAGGAATAGTCAGAAGTCTATTTCCTATGGTCATCAACTCAAAACAACATTAAATAATAGACACCTGTGGATTAGTCAGGAAACTGTTTTATATAGTCAAAGTTTCAGAGCCCCAGTGAATAATGCGTACCTGGGGAATACTCAGGACGCTAATACATATGGCCTTTCCTCAGAGCTTCACTGAATAAGGAACACCTGTATTGCAGTCAGAATTCTATTTCATATAGCCACATATTCAGAGCCTCACTGAATAACATACAACTTGGGTAAAGATAAAATTCTATTTTATATAGCCAAAGTTTCAGAGCCCCAGTGAATAATGCACACCTGAGGAGTATTCAGGAGTGTATTTCTCATCGCACTAATTCAGAACCTCAGTGAAGGACCATCTATACCTGGGGAATACTCAGGATGCTATTTTGTATATCCACTTTTTCAGAGAGTCACTGAATAATGCACGCCTGGGGAATAGTCTGGAGTCAATTTAATATGAAAGTTCACCCAATGCCTCAGTAGAAAATGCACACGTGGGGAGTAGTCAAGAGGCTATTTTATGTAGCCATTCATACATAAACTTAGTAACAAATACAAACCTGTGGAATAGTCAGGAGTCAATTTCATGTGGCCACATATTCAGAAACTCAGTGAAAGATACACACCTGTGGACTAGTTTGAGTCTATGATATATGGCCACTCAATCAGAGCATTATTGAATGATGCACCCCTGGAAAATAGTCAGGATTCGATTTCTTATGACCATTGTTTAAGAGACTTATTGAGTAATGCACATCTGGTCATTAATCAGGAGGCCATGTCATATTAACACTCATTCAGAGCCTCAGTGAGTAATGCACACCTGTGGAATATTTAGGTTTGTATTTCACACAGCCACACATTCAGAGTCTCAGTAAATAATACCAACCTGTTTAAGAGACAGGATTCAATTTCATATGGCCACTGACTTATAGTCTCAGTGAATAATGTACAAGTGTACAGAACTCAGCAGTCTATTTCATATAGATACCCATTCTGATATTCACTGAATAATACCAATATTGGGAAGAGACTGCACCCAGTTTCATATGATCACACAAAAATAGCCTAACGGAATAATATGCACCAGGGGAAGAGTTAGAAGCATACTTCATATAGCCACACATTTACATCATCAGTGAATAATGCACACGTGTGAAATAGACATTAGTCTCTCTTAAATGGCCACAAAATCAAAGCCTGAGTGAGTAATTCACAACTTTGGAATAGTCAGTAGTCTATTTCATATGCCCACATATTCAGAGTCTGAGTCAATAATACACACCGAGGAATAGTCAGAGTCTATTTCATATGGCCACTCATTCAGAACCTCAGTGAATAATACACACCTGTGGACTAGTCAGGAAACTCTTTTATATAGACAAAGTATCAGAGCCGAAGTTAATAATGAGTACCTGGAGAATACTCAGGACGCTAATACATACGGCTTTTCCTCAGAGCTTCACTGAATAAGGAACAACTGTATTGCAGTCAGAATTCTATTTCATATAACCACATATTCAGAGCCTCACTGAATAACATACAACTTGGGGACAGACAGGATTCTATTTCTTATAGTCACTCATTTAGAGCCGAACCTTAAAATGCACACCTGAGGAGTATTCAGGAGTGTATTTCCCATGGCCACTCATTCAGAACCTCAGTGAAGAACCATATATACCTGGGAAATACTCAGGATTCTATTTTTTATAGCCACTTTTTCAGAGACTCACTGAATAATGCACACCTGGGGAATAGTCTGGAGTCTATTTAATATGAAAGTTCACCCAGTGCCTCAGTAGAAAATGCACAGCTGAGAAATAGTCAAGAGGATATAATCAGGAGTCTATTTTATATGGTCACTCGTTCAGAATCTCACGGAATAATACAGACCTGTGGAATAGTCAGAGTCCATGCCATATGGCCACTGAATCAGAGCATTACCGAATAATGCACAATGGGGCAATAGTCAGGAGTCTATTTCATATGGCCTCTTTTTCAGAGCTTCAGTGGATAACAAACAGCAGTGGAGTAGTCGGGACTCTATTTAAGTAGCCCCAAATTAAGCATTTCCCTGAATGATACAGACATGAGTGATAGTGAGGAGACAATTTCATATGGACACTCATAGAGAACCTCTTCAAATACTGCACGTGTGAGGAGTAATCACTAGTCTATTTCATATGGTGATTCGTTTGGAGAATCAAGGAATAACGCACACGTGTGGAGAAAAATGGGGTCTATTTCATATGGCCACACTTTCAGTGTTTCAGTGAATAATATTTGTATCTGAATATTCAGGAATCTCTTTCATGTGGCCACTCATTCAGAGCCTCAGTGAATAATGCACACCTGGAAAATAGGATTCTATTTCATATGGCCACTCATTCAGAGATTCACTGAATAATGCAAACCTGGGCAATAGACAGGAGTCTCTTTTGTATGCCCACTTATTCAGAGTCTCATTCAATAATAGACACCTGGGGAAGAGTTAAGTTTGTACTATATATAGCCACTCATTTAGAGAGTCAGTGAATAATGCACACCTGTGGGACAGACACTGGTCTGTTTTGTATGGACACAAAATCAAAACCTGAGGGAATAGTGAAAAACTTTTGAATAGTGAGGAGTCTATTCCATATGCCCACTTAATCAGTATCTCAGTCAATAATAAACCCCCTAGGAATAGTAAACCATCTACTTTATCTAATCACTAACTCAAAGCCTCATTAAATAATGCACACCTGTGGAAGTGTCAGGAGGCTATTTTATATGGCCCAACATTCAGTGCCTCAGTGACTAATGAATACTGGGAAATACTGAGGACACTATTACATATGGCCTCTTATTCAGAGCTTCACTGAATAATGAACACCTAGCGGAAAGTCAGGATTCTATTTCATGCAGACACACTATCGGAGTCAAACCTAAATATGCAGTCCTGCTAGTATTCAGGAGTCTCCTTCATATGGCCACTGATTTAGAGCCTGATTAAATAATACATATCGCTAGAAATGTCAGGAGTGTATTTCATATGGCCACTCATTCACAGGCTTATTGAAACATACATACCTGACGAATACTCCATAGTCTATTTCATATGGCCACTCTTTCAGAAACTCATGGAGTTATGCACACCTGCGAAATATTCTGGAGTCTATTTGATATGATGGTTCGTTCAATGCCTCGATAGAAAATGCACACATGGAGAGTAGTCAAGAGGCTATTTTATGTAGCCATTCATACATAACCTTAGTTAGTAATACACACCTGTGGAAGATTCAGGAGTCAATTTCATGTGACCACTTATTCAGAAACTCAGTGAATGATACACAGCTTTGGACTAGTTCGTGTCTAAGACATATGGGCACTCAATCAGAGCATTACTGAATGATGCACACCTGGAAAATAGGATTCTATTTCATAAGACCATTGTTTAAGGGCCTCATTGAGTAATGCACATCTGGTCAGTAATCAGGAGGCTATGTCATATGAACACTCATTCAGAGCCTCAGTAAGTAATGCACACCTGTGGAGTATCCACATGTGTATTTCACACAGCCACACATTCAGAGCCTCAGTGAATAAAACCAACCTTTGGAAGAGTCAGGATTCCATTTCATATGGCCACTGAATTATAGCCTCATTGAATAATGCAAATATGTAGAGTACTCAGCAGTATATTTTATATAGATACTCATTCAGAGATTCACTGAATAACACCAATATTTGCAAAAACAACACACAATTTCATATGATCACACAAGGAGAGCCTAACGGAGGAATACACACCAGGGGGAGAGTTAGAAGTCTACTTCATATAGCCACACATTTTCAGCCTCAGTGAATAATGCACACGTGTGAAACAGACATTAGTCTCTGTTAAATGGCCACAAAATCAAATGATGAGTGAGTAATTCACAACTTTGGAATAGTCGGTACTCTATTCCATATGCCCACATATTCAGAGTCTGGGTCAATAATACACACCGAAGAATAGTCAGAAGTCTATGTCCTATGTTAACTAACTCAAAACCTCATTAAATAATACACACCTGTGGACTAGTCAGGATTCTCTTATATATAGACAAAGTTTAAGAGGCCCAGTGAATAATGCGTACCTGGGGAATACTCAGGACGCTAGTACAGATGGCCTTTCTTCAGAGCTTCAGTGAATTAGGAACACCTGTACTGCAGTCAGAATTCTATTACATATAGCCACATATTCAGAGCCTCACTGAATAAGATACAACTTTGTGAAAGACGGGATCTTATTTTGTATAGCCACTTATTTAGAGCCGAACCTTAGAATGCAAACCTGAGGAGTATTCAGGAGAGTATTTCTCATGGACACTCATTCCGAATCTCAGTGAATAACCATATATACCTGGCGAATACGCAGGATTCTATTTTGTATAGGCACTTATTCAGAGACTCACTGAATAATGCACTACTGGGGAATATTCTGGAGTCTATTTAATATGAAAGTTCACCCAGTGCATCTGTAGAAAATGCACAGCTGAGAAATAGGCAAGAGGATAAAATCAGGAGTCTATTTTATATTGTCACTCGTTCAGAATCTCCCTGAATGATACACACCTAGGAAATATTCAGAGTCCTTGCCATATGGCCATTGAATCAGAGCATTACTGAATAATGCACAATGGGGAAATAGTCAGGATTCTCTTTTATATGTCCTCTCATTCAGACCTTCAGTGGATAATAAACAGCTGTGGAGTAGTCAGGACTCTATTTAAAGTATCCCCAAATTAAGCGCTTCCCTGAATTATACAGACAGAAGTGATAGTCAGGAGACAATTTGGTATGGACACTCATAGAAAATCTCTTCAAATACTGCACGTGTGGGGAGTAATCAGTAGTCTATTTCAAATGGTGATTCGTTTGGAGAATCAAGGAATGACACACACGTGTGGAGGAAAATGTGGTCTATTTTATACGACCACACTTTCAGTGTTTCAGTGAATAATATGTGTATCTGAATAGTCAGGAATCTCTTTCATATGGCCACTCGTTCAGGACCTCCATGAATAATACACCCCTGGGAAATAGCAGAGTCTACTTCAAATGGCTACACATTCAGAGTCTCTGTAAATAATGCACACCTGGGAAATAGACAGGAGTCTCTATTTTATGCCCACTTATTCAGAGTGTCATTCAATAATACACACCTGGGTAAGAGTTAAGTTTCTACTTTATATAGCCACTTATGTAGAGCCTCAGTGAATAATGCACAACTGTGGAACAGACACTGGTCTATTTGTATGGCCTCAAAATCAAACCCTGAGTGAGTAATCAGTGTCTCTGTCAATAATAAATCCTTTAGGAATAGTAAATAATCTACTTTATCTAATCACTAACTCAAAGCCTCTTTAAATAATACACACTTATGGAAGAGTCACAAGGCTATTTTATATAGCCCAACTTTCAGTGCCTCAGTGACTAATGCATACTGGGGAATACTCAGGGCACAATTACATATGGCCTCTTATTCAGAGCTTCACTGAGTAATGAACAGCTGGCGGAAAGTCAGGATTTTATTTCATAAAGACACTCTATCAGAGCAAAACCTAAATATGCACTCCTGCGAGTATTCAGGAGTCTTCTTCCTATGGCCAATGATTCAGAGCCTCATTGAACAATACATATCTATAGAAATTTCAGGAGTGCATTTCACATGGTTACTCATTCAGAGCCTCATTGAATCATCCATACCTGATGAATACTCAGGAGTCTCTTTTATATGGCCACTCAATCAGAGACTCAGGGAGTTATGCACTCCTGCGACATAGTCTAGATTCTATTTGATATGATGGTTCATTCTGTGCCTCAGGAGAAAATGCACACGTGGGGAGTAGTCAAGAGGCTATTTTATGTAGCCATTCATACATAACTTTAGTAAGTAATACACACCTGTGAAATAGTCAGGAGTCAATTTCATGTGGCCAGTTATTCAGAAACTCAGTGAATGATGCACAGCTTTTGACAAGTTAGAGTCTATGACATATGGCCACTCAATCAGAGAATTAGTGAAAGATGCACACCTGGAAAATTGTCAGGATTCTATTTCATTTGACCACTGTTTAAGAGACTCATTGAGTAATGCACATCAGGTCAGTAATCAGGAGCCTATGTCATATGAACACTCATTCAGAGCCTCAGTGAGTAATGCACACCTGTGGAGTATCCGGGTGTTTATTTCACAAAGCCACACTTTCAGAGCCTTAGTGAATATTAAAAACTTGTGGATGAGTCCGCATTCTATTTCATATAGCCACTGACTTATAGCCTCACTGAATAATGCACAAATGTACAGTACTCAGCAGTCTATTTCATATAGATACTCATTCAGAGATTCACTGAATAATACCAATATTTGGAGGAGACATCACCCAGGATCATATGATCACACAAGGTGAGACTAACGGAGTAATACACACCAGGGAAAGAGTTAGAAGTCTACTTCATATAGCCGCACGTTTACAGCCTCAGTGAATAATGCACACGGGTGAAATAGACATTAGTCTCTCTTAAATGGTCACAATATCAAAGCCTGAGTGAGTAATTTACAACTTTAGAATAGTCAGTAGTCTATTCCATATGCCCACATATTCAGAGTCTGAGTCAATAATACAAACCGAGGAATAGTCAGAAGTCTATTTCCTACGGTCACTAACTCAAATCTCATTAAATAATACACACCTGTGGATTAGTCAGGAAACTCTTTTATATACACAAAGTTTCAGAGCCCAGTGAATAATGCACTGGGAATACTCAGGATTCTATTTCATATGGCCTCTCATTCAGAGCTTCACTGAATAAGACCTGTATTGCAGTCAGAATTTCATATAGCCACATATTCAGAGCCTCACTGAATAACATACAACAAGAGATTCTATTTCGTATAGCCACTCCTTTAGAGCCGAACCTTAAAATGCAAACCTGAGGAGTACTCAGGAGTGTATTTCTCATGGCCACTCATTCAAAACCTCAGTGAAGAATCATATATACCTGGGGAATACTCAGGATTCTATTTTGTATAGCCACTTATTTAGAGACTCACTGAGTAATGCACACCTGGGGAATAGTCTGGAGTCTATTTAATATGAAAGTTCATCATGTGCCAGAGTAGAAAATTCACTGCTGAGAAATAGTAAAGAGGATATAATCAGGAGTCTATTTTATGTGGTCACTCATTCAGAATTTCACGGAATAATACACACCAGGGGAATAGTCAGAGTCCATGCCATATGGCCACTGAATCAGAGCATTACCGAATAATGCACAATGGGGCAATAGTCAAAAGTCTATTTCATATGGCCTCTCATTTAGAGCTTCAGTGGATAATGAACAGCTGTGGAGTAGTCAGGACTCTATTACAAGTAACCCCAAATTAAGCATTTCGCTGAATGATACAGACATGAGTGATAGGAGACAATTTGGTATGGACACTGGTAGAGAATCTTTCCAAATACGGCACATGTGTGGAGTAATCACTAGTCATTTTCAAATGGTGATTCGATTGGAGAATCAAAGATTAATGCACACGTGTGGAGGAAAATGGGGTCTATTTCATATGGCCACACTTTCAGCATTTCAGTGAATAATATGTGTATCTGAATATTCAGGCATCTCTTTCATATGGCCACTCGTTCAGGGCCTCCATGAATAATGCATGCCTGGGAAATAGCAAAGAGTCTACTTCAAATGGCTACACATTCAGAGTCTCTGTAAATAATGCACACCTGGTCAATAGACAGGAGTCTCTTTTGTATGCCCACTTATTCAGAGTCTCATTCAATAATACACACTTAGAGAAGTGTTAAGATTCTACTTTATATAGCCACTCATGAAGAGCCTCAGAGAATAATGTACACCTGTGGAACAGACACTGGTCGATTTTGTATGGCCACAAAATCAAACCCTGAGTAAGTAATGCACAACTTTTGAATAGTGAGGAGTCTATTTCATATGCCCACTTAATCTGTGTCTCAGTCAATAATAAACCCCTAAGGAATAGTAAATAATCTACCTTATCTAATCGCTAACTCAAAGGCTCATTAAATAATACACAACTATGGAAGAGTCAGGAGGCTATTTTCTATGGATCAACATTCAGTGCCTCAGTGACTAATGCATACTGGGGAATACTCAGGACACTATTACATATGGCCTCTGATTCAGAGCTTCACTGAATAATGAACACTTGGCAGAAAGTCAGGATTCTATTTCATAAAGACACTCTATTGGAGCCAAACGCAAAAATGCACTCCTGCGAGTATTCAGGAGTCTTCTTCCTATGGCCACTGATTCAGAGCCTCATTGAACAATACATATCTATATAAATGTCAGGAGTGTATTTCACATGGCCACTCATTCAGAGTCTCACTGAATCATGCATAACTGTCGAATACTCAGGAGACTATTTCATATGGCCACACTTTCAGAGACTCATGGAGTTATGCACACCTGCGAAATAGTCTGGAGTCTATTTGATATGATGGTTCATTCAGTGCCTCAGTAGAAAACGCACACGTGAGGAGTAGTCAAGAGGCTATTTAATGTAGCCATTCATACATAACCTTAGTAAGTAATACACACATGTGTAATAGTCAGGAGTCAATTTCATATGGGCATTTATTCAGAAACTCAGTGACTGATACACAGCTGTGGACTAGTTCGAGTCTATGACATATGGCTACTCAATCAGAGCATTACTGAATGATGCACACCTGGAAAATTGTCAGGATTCTCTTTCATATGACAATTGCTTAAGAGCCTCAATGATTAATGCACATCTGGACAATGATCAGGACGCTAATTCATATGGCTTTTCGTCAGAGCTTCACTGAATACGGAACACCTGTATTGCAGTCAGAATTCTATTACATATAGCCACATATTCAGAGCCTCACTGAATAACATCCAACTTGGGGAAGACAGGATTTTATTTCATATAGCCACACATTTAGAGCCAAACCTTAAAATGCACACCTGAGGAGTATTCAGGAGTGTATTTCTCATGGCCACTCCTATGTCCTGAATGGTTTTGCTTAGACTTTCTTCTAGGAATTTTATGGTGTCAGGTGTTATGTTTAAGTCTTTAATCTATCTGGAGTTAATTTTAGTGTAATGTGTCAGGAAGGGGTCCAGTTTCTGCTTTCTGCACATGGCTAGCCAGTTTTCCCAACACCATTTATTAAACATTGAATCCTTTCCCCATTGCTTGTTTCTGTCTTGTTTATCAAAGATTATATGGTTGTAGATATGTTGTGTTACCTCCGATGCCTCTGTTCTGTTCCATTTTCTATATCTCTGTTTTGGTACCACTACAATGCTGTTTTGATTACTGTAGCCATGTAGTATAGTTTGAAGTCTAGCAGTGTGATGCCTCCCGCTGTGTACTTTTTGCTTAAAATTGACTTGGCTATGCGGGCTCACTTTTGGTTCCATATGTAGTTCATGGTGGTTTTTTTCAGTTCTGTGAAGGAATTCAATGGTAATTTGACGGGGATAGCATTGATTGTGTAAATTACTTTGGGCAGTATAGCCATTTTCACGATATTGATTCTTCCCAATAACGAACATGGAATGTTTCTACATCTGTTTGTGTCCTCTCGATTTCGTTGAGCAGTGGTTTGTAGTTTTCCTTAAAGAGGTTCCTTACGTTTCTTGTGAGTTGTATTCCTAGGTATTTTATTTTCTTTGTAGCTACTGTGAATGGGAGTTCGTTCTTGATTTGGTTCTTCTTAAGTCTGTTATTCGTGTATAGGAATGCTTTTGATTTTCGCACATCAATTTTATATCCTAAGACTTTGCTGAATTTGCTTAAAAGTTTCAAAAGCTTTTGGGCTGAGGCGATGGGGTCTTCTCGGTATACTATCATGTTATCTGCAAATAGAGACAATTTGGCTTCCACCTTTCCTATTTGAATACCCTTTATTTCTTTTTCTTGCCTGATTGCTCTGGCTAAAACTTCCAGCACTATGTTAAATAGGATTGGTGAGAGAGGACATTTTTTGTCTAGTGCTTCAAAGATGCTTCAATGCTGAATGATATTGGCTATTTGTTTTCATAATAGCTTTTATTACTTTGAGACATCAATATGCTTATTGAGGTTTTAGCATAAAGGCTGTTGAATTTTGTCAAATGCCTCTCTCGTCAATTGAGATAATCATGGTTTGTTTTGCTTCTGTTTATGTGGTGAATTACATTTACAAACTTGCATATGTTGAACCATCCTTGCATCCCCGTAATAAATCCTACTTGATCACGATGGATAAGTTTTTTAAGGTGCTGTTGCAATCGGTTTGCCAGTATTTTATTGAAGATATTTGCATCTATGTTCATCATGGATATTGGCCTGAAGATTTCTTTTCTTGTTGAGTCTCTGCCGCGTTTTGGTATCAGGATGATGCTGGTCTCATAAAATGATTTGGGAAGGGTTCCCTCTTTTTGAATTATTTGGAATAGTTTCAGAAGGAACCGTACCAGATCCTCTTGGTGTGTTTGGTAGAATTCGGCTGTGAACCCATCTGGAACAGGCATTTTTTTGTGTGCTAGGCTCTTAATTGCTGCCTCACCTTCAGACATTTTTATTGCTCTATTCAAAGTTTCAGCTTCCTCCTGGTTTAGGCTTGGGAGGACACAGGCGTCCAGGAATTTATCCATTTCTTCCTGGTTTACTAGTTTATGTGCATAGAGTTGTTTGTAGTATTCTCTGATGATAGTTTTAATTTCTGTGGAATCTGTGGTGATTTCCCCATAATCGTTTTTTATTACATCTATTTGGTTGTTCTCTCTTTTCTTTTATATCAGTCTGGCTAGTGGTCTGTCTATTTTGTTGATCTTTTCAAAAAAACAGCTCTTGGATTTATTGATTTTTTGAAAGGTTTTTCTTGTCTCTATCTCCTTCAGTTCTGCTCTGATCTTATTTATTTCTTGTCTTCGGCTACATTTTGAGCTGTTTTGATCTTTCACCTCTAGCTCTTTCAATTTTGATAATCGGGTGTCCATTCTGGATCTCTCCACTCTTCTCATGTGAGCACTTATTGCTATATATTTTCCTCTACAGACTGCTTTAAATGTGTCCCAGAGATTCTGGTACGTTGTGTCTTCGTTCTCATTGGTTTCAAAAAACTTCTTTATTTCTGCCTTCATTTCATTGTTTATCCAATCAATATTCAAGAGCCAGTTGTTCAGTTTCCATGAAGCTGTGCGGTTCTCAGTTATTTCTGTATTCTGAACAACTTGATTGCACTATGGTCTGAGAGACTGTTTGTTATGATTTCAGTTGTTTTGCATTTTCAGAATGCTTTAGTTGAATATGTGGTCAGTTTTGGAGGATGATGTGGTGCTGAGAAGAATGTATATTCTGTGGTTTTTGTGGACAATTCTGTAAATGTCTATCAGGTTTGCTTGTTCCAGGTCTGAGTTCAAGTCCTGGATATCCTTGTTAATTTTCTGTCTGATTGGTCTGTCTGATATTGACAGTGGAGTGTATCTCCACTATTATTGTGTGTCAGTCTCTTTAAGTCATTAAGAACTTGCCTTATATATCTGGGTGCTCCTGCATTGGGTCCATATAAATTTAGAATCGTTAGCTCTTCTTGTTGTATCATCCTTTTACCATTATGTAATGACCTTCTTTGTCCTTTTGATCTTGATAAAGATTTTATTAGAAATTAGAATTGCAAGTCCTGCTTTTTTGATCTCATTTTCTTGGCAAATCTTCCTCCATTCCTTTATTTTGAGCCTTGTGTATCCTTGCGTGTGAGGTGGGTTTGGATACAACACCTGGTGTTTTGGTTTTTATCAATTTGCCAATCTGTCTTTTGATTGGTGCATTTAGCCCATTTACATTGAGGTTAATATTGTTATGTGTGAATTTGATACTGCCATTTGATGCTAGCTGGCTCTTTTGCCCATTGGTTCATGTAGATTCTTCATTTTTTGATGCTCTTTAGCATGACATGCTTTAGGATGGCTGGTACTGGTTGTTTCTTTCCATGTGTGTGCCTCTTTCAGGAGCTCTTGTAGCAGGCCTGGTGGTGACAAAATTCTGAGTACTTGCTTCTTCATGAAAGTTTATTTTCTATGCACACACAAACTAGTAAATCAGGAAGAAATGGATAAATTCCTGACGCCTGTGTCCTCCCAAGCCTAAACCATCAGGAAGTAAACTATGAATAGACCAATAACAA
>CM038394.1:171691042-171706114 GCA_021498475.1 Saguinus midas
TAGCCAGTTTTCCCAACACCATTTATTAAATAGGAATCCTTTCCCATTGCTTGTTTTGTCTGGTTTATCAAAGATAATATGGTTGTAGATATGTTGTGTTGCCTCCGATGCTTCTGTTCTGTTCCATTGGTCTATATCTCTGTTTTGGTACCAGTACCATGCTGTTTTGATTACTGTAGCCTTGTAGTATAGTTTGAAGTCTGGTAGTGTGATGCCTCCGCTGTGTTCTTTTGCTTAGAATTGACTTGGCTATGTGGGCTCTTTTTGGTTCCATATGAAATTCATGGTGGTTTTCCAGTTCTGTGAAGAAATTCAATGGTAGTTTGATGGGGATAGCATTGATTGTGTAAATTACTTTGGGCAGTATAGCCATTTTCACGATATTGATTCTTCTAACCACGAACATGGAATGTTTCTCCATCTGTTTGTGTCCTCTCTTATTTCGTTGAGCAGTGGTTTGTAGTTTTCCTTAAAGAGGTCCCTTACATTCCTTGTGAGTTGTATTCCTAGGTATTTTATTTTCTTTGTAGCAATTGTGAATGGCAGTTCGTTCTTGATTTGGTTCTCTTTAAGTCTGTTATTGGTGTATAGGAATGCTTGTGATTTTTGCACATTGATTTTATATCCTGAGACTTTGCTGAAGTTGCTTATCAGTTGCAGGAGCTTTTGGGCTGAGGTGATGGGGTCTTCTAGGTATACTATCATGTCGTCTGCAAATAGAGACAATTTGGCTTCCACCTTTCCTATTTGAATACCCTTTATTTCTTTTTGCCTGATTGCTCTGGCTAGAACTTCCAGTACTATGTTGAATAGGAGTGGTGAGAGGGCATCCTTGTCTAGTGCCAGATTTCAAAGGAATGCTTCCAGTTTTGCCCATTAAGTATGATATTGGCTGTTGGTTTGTCGATAAATAGCTTTTATTACTTTGAGATATGTTCCATCAATACCAAGTTTATTGAGGGTTTTTAGCATAAAGGGCTGTTGAATTTTGTCAAATGCCTTCTCTGCATCAATTGAGATAATCATGTGGTTTTGTTTTGCTTCTGTTTATGTGGTGAATTACATTTATAGACTTGCGTATGTTGAACCAGCCTTGCATCCCGGGATGAATCCTACTTGATCATGATGGATAAGTTTTTAATGTGCTGTTGCAATCGGTTTGCCAGTATTTTATTGAAGATTTTTGCATCTATGTTCATCATGGATATTGGCCTGAAGTTTTCTTTTCTTGTTGTGTCTGTGAGTTTTGGTATCAGGATGATGTTGGTCTCATAAAATGATTTGGGAAGGTTCCTCTTTTGGATTATTTGGAATAGTTTCAGAAGGAATGGTACCAGATCCTCTTTGTGTGTCTGGTAGAATTCAGCTGTGAACCCATCTGGACCTGGGCTTTTTTGTGTGGTAGGCTCTGAATTGCTGCCTCAACTTCAGACCTTGTTATTGGTCTATTCATAGTTTCGGCTTCCTCCTGGTTTAGGCTTGGGAGGACACAGGCGTCAGGAATTTATCCATTTCTTCCTGATTTACTAGTTTATGTGCATAGAGTTGTTTGTAGTATTCTCTGATGATGGTTTGAATTTCTGTGGAATCTGTGGTGATTTCCCTTTATCGTTTTTTATTGCATCTATTTGGTTGTTCTCTCTTTTCTTTTTATCAGTCTGGCTAGTGGTCTGTCTATTTTGTTGATCTTTTTTGAAAAACCAGCTCTTGATTTATTGATTTTTGAAGGGTTTTCTTGTCTCTATCTCCTTCAGTTCTGCTCTGATCTTAGTTATTTCTTGTCTTGGCTAGGTTTTGAGCTTTTTGATCTTGCTCCTCTAGCTCTTTCAATTTTGACGATAGGGTGTCAATTTTGGATCTCTCCACTCTTCTCATGTGGGCACTTATTGCTATATATTTTCCTCTACAGACTGCTTTAAATGTGTCCCAGAGATTCTGGTACGTTGTGTCTTCATTCTCGTTGGTTTCAAAGAACTTCTTTATTTCTGCCTTCATTTCATTGTTTATCAATCAACATTCAAGAGCCAGTTGTTCAGTTTCCATGAAGCTGTGCGGTTCTGAGTTATTTTCTGAATTCTGAGTTCCAACTTGATTGCACTATGGTCTGAGAGACTGTTTGTTATGATTTCAGTTGTTTTGCATTTGCTGAGGGTGCTTTACTTCCAATTATGTGGTCAATTTTGGAGTAGGTGTGATGTGGTGCTGAGAAGAATGTATATTCTGTGGATTTGGGGTGGAGAGTTCTGTAAATGTCTATCAGGTTTGCTTGTTCCAGGTCTGAGTTCAAGTCCTGGATATCCTTGTTAATTTTCTGTCTGGTTGATCTGTCTGCTATTGACAGTGGAGTGTTAAAGTCTCCCACTATTATTGTGTGAGTCTAAGTCTCTTTGTAAGTCATTAAGAACTTGCCTTATATATCTGGGTGCTCCTACATTGGGTCCATATATATTTAGAATCGTTAGCTCTTCTTGTTGTATCGATCCTTTTACCATTATGTAATGACCTTCTTTGTCCTTTTGATCTTTGTTGCTTTAAAGTCTATTTTATCAGAGATGAGAATTGCAACTCCTGCTTTTTGCTCTCCATTTGCTTGGTAAATCTTCCTCCATCCTTTATTTTGAGCCTTTGTGTATCTTTGCATGTGAGGTGGGTTTCCTGGATACAGCACACCGATGGGTTTTGGTTTTTATCCAATTTGCCAGTCTGTGTCTTTTGATTGGTGCATTTAGCCCATTTACATTTCAGGGTTAATATTGTTATGTGAATTTGATACTGCCATTTTGATGCTAGCTGGCTGTTTTGCCCATTGGTTCATGTACATTCTTCATTTTGTTGATGGTCTTTAGCATTTGGTATGCTTTTAGGATGGCTGGAACTGGTTGTTTCTTTCTATGTGTAGTGCCTCTTTCAGGAGCTCTTGTAAAGCAGGCCTAGTGGTGACAAAATCTCTGAGTACTTGCTTGTTCGTGAAGGATTTTATTTTTCCTTCAATTATGAAGCTCAGTTTGGCTGGATATGAAATTCTGGGTTGAAAGTTCTTTTCTTTAAGGATGTTGAATATTGGCCCCACTCTCTTCTGGCTTGTAGAGTCTCTGCCGAGAGATCTGCTGTGAGTCTGATGGGCTTCTTTGTGGGTGACCCGACCTTTCTCTCTGGCTGCCCTTAGTATTTTTCTTCATTTCAACCCTGGTGAATCTGAGGATTATGTGCCTTGGGGTTGCTCTTCTTGCGGAGTATCTTTGTGGTGTTCTCTGTATTTCCTGGAGTTGAGTATTGACCTGTCTTGCTAGGTTGGGGAAATTTTCCTGGATAATATCCTGAAGAGTGATTTCCAGCTTGGATTCATTCTCTTCATCACATTCTGGTACACCTATCAAACGTAGTTGGTCTCTTCACATAGTCCCACATTTCTTGGAGATTTTGTTCATTCCTTTTTGTGCTTTTTCTTTAATCTTGGTTTCTCATTTTATTTCATTGAGTTGATCTTCAACTTCTGATATTCTTTCTTCTGCTTGGTCAATTCGGCTGTTGAAACTTGTGAATGCTTCCCAAAGTTCTCGTGTTGTGTTTTCAGCTCCTTCAATTCATTCATATTCCTCTCTAAGTTGTCCATTCTTGTTATCAATTCCTCGAATCTTTTTCAAATCTTTTTCAAGGTTCTTAGTTTCTTTGCACTGGTTTAGAACATGTTCTTTAGCTCACTGAAGTTTCTCATTATCCACTTTCTGAAGTCTGATTCCGTCATTTTGTCACACTCATTCTCTGTCCAGCTTTGTTCCCTTGCTGGTGAGAGTTTTGGTCCTTTTTGGAGGTGAGGTGTTTTGGTTTTGGTGTTTTCCTCCTTTTTGCGCTGGTTTCTTCCATCTTTATGGATTTATCTGCCTGTCGTCTTAGTAGTTGCTGATTTTTCAATTGGGTCTCTGTGTGGACACTGAGATTGTTGATGATGAAGTATTTCTGTTACTTAGTTTTCTTCTAATGGTCTAGCTCTCTGCTGTATGAGTGCTGAGGTCCTCCAGGCCCTGCTTGTCTGGGGTATACCTGTAGCAGCTGCGGAACAGTGAGGATGATACAGTTTCTTCTTCTTCTGTCTTTGTTTCAGAATGATGCCCAAATGTCAGTCTGATTAGTCCTTTTTGTGGTGACTCTTTGGATATACAGGGGTCAGGGAGCTGCTTGAGGAGACAGTCTGTGCTTTATAGGAGCTCCAGTGCTGAGCTGTGAGCTCCGTTGTTCATTCAGGGTTGTTGGGAGGTTGTTTATGTCTGCTGCAATAGAACTCATAAACACCACTTTCCACCCTTAGATGCTCTGTCTCAGGAGTTGGGGCTTTCTTTATGAGTATCTGTTGCTCTGTCCTGCCCCTAGGGCAGTCTATTCACTATTTGCCTGCTGGGCTCTGACCTGCTTGCGCGGGTCTGCCCTGTTGCTGCTAGGCTCCCTTCTGCTGTGGAGCCTCAGCCCTCCTGGCGGAGTCTCTCTGTTATGGCAGGTTGCCTCAGCAACAGCAGGCTGCATCAGCCCTGGGCAGTACTTCAGTAGGGGCGGATTGCATCAGTAATGGTGGACGCCCTCCCTCACCGGGCTGCACTGTCCTAGATGCCGGCAGCAAAACTCTCAGCCCCAAGCGCCTCCAGTCGCCACCCTGCTTGTCCCCATGAGGTGGGACCCGCCGAGCCATCACCCAGCTCCTGCCTCAGAGTCCGTCCTCTCTCTCTCTCTCTTCATCTCAGCAAGCTGAAAGGTCGACTCTCTCACTGGCGCCCCAGTAGCCTGCCAATAGGGCACTGGGATCTGTGCATCTCCCTGCCACTGCCCACTACACTGGTTCAGATCACGCTTCCCAGGAAACTCCTGGTCTGGCTCATTGTCCAAGTCCCGTTCAATCAGATGGGCATGGCAATCTGCTCTTCCAAATCTCAGATTGCCGGTTTAACAGGGCACCCAGTGAGTTCTGTGACGGTCCCACTGCGGTGCCGCGGCACCAGCTGGCTGCCGAGCTGGCTGTACTAGCGTCCCGTGTCTCTCCACACCTGGGACATTCAACGCTCTGTGGGCAAAATGTCCATCCGAGAATGCGGCTAGGACTCACCCTCTGCATCTTCACTGAGAGCTGCAATCCTGAGTCGCTTCTGTACGCCATCTTGAGTCCTTTTTTCGGCAGTTCATTCTTGATTTGGTTCTCTTGAAGTCTGTTATTGGTGTATAGGAATGCTTGTAATTTTTGCACATTGATTTTATATCCTGAGACTTGTTGAAGTTATTTATCAGTTTCAGGAACTTTTGGGCTGAGGTGATGGGGTCTTCTAAGTATACTATAATGTTTGTCTGCAAATAGAGACAATTTGGCTTCCATATTTCCTATTTGAATACACTTTATTTCTTTTCCTTGCCTGATTGCTCTGGCTAGAACTTCCAGTACTATGTTGAATAGCAGTGGTGAGAGAGGGCATCCTTGTCTAGTGCCGGATTTCAAAGGGAATGCTTCCAGTTTTTGCCCCTTAAGTATGATATTGGCTGTTGGTTTCTCATAATCATCTTTTATTACATTGAGATATGTTCCAACAATACCAAGTTTATTGAGGGTTTTTAGCATAAAGCCCTGTTGAATTTTGTCAAATGCCTTCTCTGCATCAATTGAGATAATCATGTGGTTTTTGTTTTTGCTTCTGTTTATGTGGTGAATTATATTTATAGACTTGCATTTGTTGAACCAGCCTTGCAACCCTGGGATGAATCCTAATTGATCACAATGGATAAGTTTTTAATGTTCTGTTGCAATCGGTTTGCAGTATTTTATTGAATATTTTTGCATCTATGTTCATCATGGATATTGGCCTGAAGTTTTCTTTTCTTGTTGAGTCTCTGCGGGTTTTTGGTATCAGGATGATGTTGGTCTCATAAAATGATTTGGAAGGTTCTCTTTTGAATTATTTGGAATAGTTTCAGAAGGAATGGTACCAGATCCGTTTTGTGTGTCTGGTAGAATTCATCTGTGAACCCATCTGGACCTGAGCTTTTTTTGTGTGGTAGGCTCTTAATTGCTGCCTCAACTTCAGACCTTGTTATTGGTCTATTTATAGTTTTAGCTTCCTCCTGGTTTTGGCTTGGAAGGACACAGATGTCCAGGAATTTATCCATTTCTACCTGGTTTACTAGTTTATGTGCATAGAGTTGTTTGTATTATTCTCTGATGATGGTTTGAATTTCTGTGGAATCTGTGGTGATTTCCCCATTATCGTTTTTTATTGCATCTATTTGGGTGTTCTTTCTTTTCTTTCTTATAAGTCTGGCTAGTGGTCTGTCTATTTTGTTGACCTTTTCGAAAAACCAGCTCTTGGATGTATTGATATTTTGAAGGGTTTTTCTTGTCTCTATCTCCTTCAGTTCTTCTCTGATCTTAGTTATTTCTTGTCTTTTGCTAGGTTTTGAGCTTCTTTCATCTTGCTCCTCTAGCTCTTTCAATTTTGACGATAGGGTGTCAATTTTGGATCTCTCCACTCTTCACATATTGGCATTTATTGCTATATATTTTCCTCTACAGACTGCTTTAAATGTGTCTCAGAGGTTCTGGTACGTTGTGTCTTCGTTCTCATTGGTTTTGAAGAACTTCTTTATTTCTTCCTTCATTTCATTTTTTATCAAATCAACATTCAAGAGCCAGTTATTCAGTTTCCATGAAGCTGTGCCGTTCTGAGTTATTTTCTGAAATCTGAGTTTCAACTTGATTGCGCTATGGTCTGAAAGACTGTTTGTTATGATTTCAGTTGTTTTGCATTTGCTGAGGAGTGCTTTACTTCCAATTATGTGGTCAATTTTGGAGTAGGTGTGATGTGGTGCTGAGAAGAATGTATATTCTGTGGTTTTGTTGTGGAGAGTTCTGTAAATGTCTATTAGGATTGCTTGTTCCATGTATGAATTCAAGTCTTGGATATCCTTGTTAATTTTCTGTCTGGTTGATCTGTCTGTTATTGACAGTGGAGTGTTAATGTCTCCCACTATTATTGTGTGGGAGTCTAGGTCTCTTTGTAAGTCATTAAGAACTTGCCTTATATAACTGGGTGCTCCTGTGTTGGGTCCATATATATTTAGAATTGTTAGCTTTTCTTGTTGTATCGATATTTTTACCATTATGTAATGACCTTCTTTGTCCCTTTTGATCTTTGTTCCTTTAAAGTCTATTTTATCAGAGACGAGAAATGCAACTCCTGCTTTTTTCTGCTCTCCATTTGCTTGGTAAATCTTCCTCCATCCTTTATTTTGAGCCTTTGCATATCCTTACAAGTGAGGTGAGTTTCCTGGATACAGCAGCACAGCGATGGGTTTTGGTTTTTATCCAATTTGCCAGTCTGTGTCTTTTGATTAGTGCATTTAGCCCATTTACATTTAGGGTTAATATTGTAATGTGTGAATTTTATATTGCCATTTTGATGCTAGCTGGCTGTTTTGCCCATTGGTTTATGTAGATTCTTCATTTTGTTGATGGTCTTAAGCATTTGGTATGCTTTTAGGATGGCGGGTACTGGTTGTTTCTTTCCATGTGTAGTGCCTCTTCAGGAGCTCTTGTAAAGCAGGCCTAGTGGTGACAAAATCTCTGAGTTCTTGCTTGTTCATGAAAGATTTTATTTTTCCTTCACTTATGAAGCTCAGTTCGGCTGGATATGAAATTCTGGGTTGAAAGTTCTTTTCTTTAAGGATGTTGAATATTGGCCCCACTCTCTTTTGGCTTGTAGAGTCTCTGCTGAGAGATATGTGGTCAGTCGGATGGGCTTCCCTTGGTTGGTGAACCGACCTTTCTCTGGCTGCCCTTATTATTTTCTCTTTCATTTCAACCCTGTTGAATATGCCGATTATGTGCCTTGAGGTTGCTCTTCTTGCGGAATATCTCTGTGGTGTTCTCTGTATTTCCTGGAGTTGAGTATTGACCTGTCTTGCTAGGTTGGGGAAATTTTCCTGGATAATATCCTGAAGAGTGGTTTCCAGCTTCGATTCATTCTCTTCACATTCTGGTACACCTATCAAACGTACGTTGGGTTTCTTCACATAGTCCCACATTTCTTGGAGATTTTGTTCATTCATTTTTGCGCTTTTTTCTTTAATCTTGGTTTCTCGTTTTATTTCATTGAGTTGATCTTCGACTTCTGATATTCTTTCTTCTGCTTGGTCCATTTGGCTGTTGAAACTTGTGCATGTTCACAGTTGTCTTCTTGTGTTTTTAGCTTCTTCAATTTATTCATATTCTTAAGTTGTCCATTGTTATCATTTCCTGGAATCTTTGTTCAAGGTTCTTAGTTTCTTTGCACTGATTTAGAACTTTTTTTAAGCTTACTGAAGTTTCTCATTATCCACTTTCTGAAGTCTGATTCCGTCATTTTGTCACACTCATTCTCCATCCAGCTTTGTTTCCTTGTTGGTGAGGAGTTTTATTTTTTTGTAGGAGGTGAAGTGTTTTGGTTTCGGGTGTTTTCCTCTCTTTTTCACTGTTTTTTTTCATCTTTATGGATTTATCCACCTGTCAACTTAGTAGTTGCTGATTTTTCTATTGGGTCTCTGAGTGGACGCCCAGATTGTTGATGATGAGGTATTTCTGTTACTTAGTTTTCCTTCTAATGGTCTACCCCCTCTGCTGTACTAGTTCTGAGGTCCACTCCAGACACTGATTTTCTGGGGTACACATGTAGCATCTGCGGAACAGTAAGGGATGCTATCAGTTTGTTCCAGAATGATGCCCGCCAAATGTCAGTCTGATTAATCCTTTTTTGAGGTGAGTCTTTGGATATACAGGGGTCAGAGAGCTGCTTGAGGAGACAGTCTGTGCTTTATAGGAGCTCCAGTGCTGTGCTGTGAGCTCCGTTGTTAATTCAGGGCTGTTGGGAGGATGCGTTTATGTCTGCTGCAACAGAACTCATAAAATCCCCCGGATTTTTTCACCCTTAGATGCTCTGTCTCAGGGAGTTGGGACTTTTTTTTGAGTATCTGTTGTACTGTCCTGCCCAGCTAGGATGCAGTCTATTCACTATTTGCCTTCTGGGGCTCCGCCTGGCTAGCGCGGGTCTGCCCTGTTGCTGCGAGACTCCGTTCTGCTGTGACACGCTCCGCCTGCTTGCAGAGTCTCTGTTATGGCAGGTTGCCTCGGCAACAGCAGGCTGTGTCAGCCTTGGGCGGTACTGGAGTACAGGCAGATTTGCATCGTAGTTGCAGACGCCCCTCCCGCACTGGGCTACACCATCCCAGATGCGGGCAGCAAAACTCTCAGCCCTGAGCACCTGCAATCGCTGCCCTGCTTATCCCTGTGAGGGTGGGACCCACTGAGCCTGATCCCGCAGCTCCCTGCCTCAGAGTCCGTCCTCTCTCTCTCTCCCTCTTCCTCTCCCCAAGCTGAATGGTTGACTCTCTCACTGGGGCCCCAGTAGCCTGCTGATAGGGCACTGGAATTCGTGCGATCTCCTGTGCTGCTGCCCACTGCACTGGCTCAGATCCCGTTTCCCAGGAATCCCTGGTCTGGCTCATTGTCCAAGTCCCTTTCAATCAGATGGATATGTCAATCTGCCCTTCCAAATCTCAGATTGCCGGTTTAACAGGGCACCCGTACCAGTGAGTTTTGTGCCGGGTGCCACTGCGGTGCAGTGCCGGCTGAACCGGCCTCGCGAGCTGGCTGCGCTAGCGGTAGCATCCCGTGTCTCTTCCACACCTGGGACTTTCAAAGTTCTGTGGGCAAAAAACGTCCATCTGACAATGCGGCCAGGACTCACCCTCTGTGCCTCCACTGAGAGCTGCAATCCTGAGTCGCCTCTATGATGCCATCTTGGTCTCTCCTCCACCAACTTTCTTTATACACTGTATGTCGATCGACATTTATGTTGAATCCATATCATGGCTATTATGAATAGTGCTACAGTAAACATGGGATGCAGCTATCCCTTTGATATATTGGGTTCCTTTCCTTTGGATAATCAGTAGTGAGAATGCTGGATTATACAGTAGTTCTGTTTGTAGATTTTTGAGAACGCTTCATACTGTTTTCTATAATGGCTACACTAATTTACATTCCCATAAACAGTGTTCTTGACTATTCTATTTCTACCATGCTGTCACGTCAGACATTGGCTCTTCTCATTATTTTTCTTTTTCCTTAGAATTACCTGTTAGAAGATGGCAAATGTTAACTGGCTGAACTGTTTTTATTTTAGTCAAATATTCTTCTGGCCAAGTCTTATAGATAAGTATTCAATGATCATAATTTATTACATATTGAAATATAAGATACACTTAATATATAACCTAAACTGAATCATGTTGTCTGTTAACTCTCTCTAAGAAAAGAAAGCAGTACCAATTTTGTGTGGAAAATTCCTGATACTCAGGCTGATAGCTGATTCCCTTTGTGTTACACTCCAAAATTAGATGATTAAAATTTTTAGAAATCCTTTAAACAAATAGTTATGTGGCATTTTTTCCTTTTGCGACTTGCCTATTTATGTGTATATGTGGTTTTTGTCTGCTCTTATTGTTTTTTTTTTTAATTTTTTAAATGTTTATTTTTATTCTATAAGTTTTGGGGTACACGTGCAGAGCGTGCAAAATAGTTGCATAGGTACACACATGGCAGTGTGTTTTGTTGCCTTCCTCCCCTTCATCCACACTTGGCATTTATCGCCAGAATCTCCATCCCCAGCCCCCATCACTCTCCCTTCCCCATTCCCCCCAATAGACCCCAGTGTGTAGTAGACCCCCTCCCTGTGTCCATGTGTTCTCATTATTCTCACCCGCCTATGACTGGGAATATGTGGTATTTCCTTTTCGGTTCTTGAGTCAGTTTGCTGAGAATAATGTTCTCCAGATTCATCCATGTCCATACAAAAGACACAAACTCATCATTTTTGATTGCTGCATAATATTCCATGGTGTATATGTGCCACATTTTCCCAGTCCAGTCTATCATCAGTGGGCATTTGGGTTGGTTCCAGGTCTTTGCTATTGTAAACAGTGCTGCAATGAATATATGTGTGTATGTGTTCTTATAGTAGAACGATTTATAGTCCTTTGGATATATACCCAGTAATGGGATTGCTGGGTCAAATGGAATTTCTATTTCTAGATCCTTAAGGAATCGCCACACTGTCTTCCACAATGGTTGAACTAATTTACACTCCCACCAACAGTGTAAGAGTGTTCCAATTTCTCCACATCCTCTCCAGCATCTGCTGTCTCCAGATTTTTTAATGATCGCCATTCTAACTGGTGTGAGATGGTATCTCAATGTGGTTTTGGTTTGCATCTCTCTAATGACCAGTGATGATGACATTTTTTTATGTGTTTGTTGGCCTCATGTATGTCTTCTTTTGTAAAGTGTCTGTTCATATCCTTTGCCCATTTTTGAATGGGGTGGTTGTTTTTTTCCTGTAAATCTGAATTTGAATTTGAATTCTTTGTAAATTCTGGATATCAGCCCTTTGTCATATGCATAAACTGAAAAGATTTTTTTCCCAATATGTTCGTTGCTGATTCACTCTAGTGACGGTTTCTTTTGCCGTGCAGAAGCTGTGAAGGTTGATTAGGTCCCATTTGTCTATTTTGGCTTTGTTGCCAATGCTTTTGATTTTTTGATCATGAAGTCCTTGCCTACTCCTATGTCTTGAATGGTTTTGCCTAGATTTTCTTCTAGGGATGTTATTGACTCAGGTGTTATGTTTAAGTCTTTAATCCATCTGTAGTTAATTTTAGTGTAAGGTGTCAGGAAGGGGTCCAGAATCTGCTTCCTGCACATGGCTAGCCAGTTTTCCCAACACCATTTATTAAACAGAAAATCGTTTTCCCATTGCTTGTTTTTGTCTGGTTTATCAAAGATTATATGGTTGTAGATATGTTGTGTTGCCTCTGATGCCTATGTTCTGTTCCATTGGTCTATATCTCTGTTTTGGTACCAGTACCATGCTATTTTGATTACTGTAGCCTTGTAGTATAGTTTGAAGACTAGGAGTGTGATGCCCCCAGCTGTGTTCTTTGTGCTTAGAATTGACTTGGCTATGCAGGCCTTCTTTTGGTTCCATATAAAGTACATGGTGGTTTTTTCCAGTTCTGTGAAAAAAATTCAATGGTAGTTTGATGGGGATAGCATTGACTGTGTAAATTACTTTGGGCAATATAGCCATTTTCATGATATTGATTCTTTCTAACCACGAACATGGAATATTTCTTCATCTGTTTGTGTCCTCGCTTATTTCCTTGAGCAGTGGTTTGCAGTTTTCATTAAAGAGTGCACTTACGTTCCTTGTGAGTTGTACTCCTAGGTAATTTATTTTCTTTATAGCAATTGTGAATGGCAGTTCATTCTTGATTTGGTTGTCTTTAAGTCTGTTATTGGTGTATAGGAATGCTTTTGATTTTTGCACATTGATTTTATATCCTGAGACTTTGCTGAAGTTGCTTATCAGTTTCAGGAGCTTTTGGGCTGAGGTTATGGGGTCGTCTATGTGTGCTATCATGTCGTCTGCAAATAGAGACAATTTGGCTTCCACCTTTGCTATTTAAATACCCTTTATTTCTTTTTCTTGCCTGATCGCTCTGGCTAGAACTTCCAGTACTATGTTGAATAGAAGTGGTGAGAGAGGGCATCCTTGTCTAGTGCCGGATTTCAAAGGGAATGCTTCCAGTTTTTGCACATTAAGTATGATACTGGCTGTTGCTTTGTTGTAAATAGCTTTTATTACTTTGAGATATGTTCCATCAATACCAAGTTTATTGAGGGTTTTTAGCATACAGGGCTGGTGAATTTTGTCAAAAGCCTTCTCTGCGTCAATTGAGATAATCATGTGGTTTTTGTTTTTGCTTCTGTTTATGTGGTGAATTACATTTATAGACTTGCGTATGTTGAACCAGCCTTGCATCTTCAGGATGAATCCTAATTGATCATAATGGATAAGTTTTTTAATGTGCTGTTTCAATCGGTTTTCTAGTATATTATTGAAGATTTTTGCATCCATGTTCATCATGGATATTGGCCTGAAGTTTTCTTTTCTTCTTGAGTCTCTGCCGCGTTTTGGTATCAGGATGATGTTGGCCTCATAAAATAATTTCGGAAGGGTTCCCTCTCTTTGAATTATTTGGAATAGTTTCAGAAGGAATGGTAGCAGATCGTCTTTGTGTGTCAGGTAGAATTCGGCTGTGAACCCATCTGGACCTGGGCTTTTGTTGTGTGATAGGCTCTTAATTGCTGCCTCAATTTCAGACCTTGTTATTGGTCTATTCATAGTTTTGGCGTTCTTCTGCTTTAGGCTTGAAAGGACACAGGCGTCCAGAAATTTATCCATTTCTTCCTGGTTTACTAGTTTATGTGCATAGAGTTGTTTGTAGTATTGTCTGATGATGGTTTGAGTTTCTGTGAAATCTGTGGTGATTTCCCCTTTATTGTTTTTTATTGCATCTATTTGGTTGTTCTCTCTTTTCTTTTTTATCAGCCTGGCTAGTGGTCTGTCTATTTTGTTGATCTTTTCAAAAACCAGCTCTTGGATTTATTGATTTTTGAAGGGTTTTCTTGTCTCTATCTCCTTCAGTTCTGCTCTGATCTTAGTTATTTCTTGTCTTTGGCTAGGTTTCGAGCTTTTTTGATCTTGCTCCTCTAGCGTTTTTAATTTTGATGATAGGCTGTCAATTTTGGATCTCTCCACTCTTCTCATGTGGGCATTTATTGCTATATATTTTTTTCTACACACTGCTTTAAATGTGTCCCAGAGATTCTGGTACGTTGTGTGTTTGTTCTCATTGGTTTCAAATAACTTCTTTATTTCTGCTTTCATTTCATGGTGTATCCAATCAACATTCAAGACCAGTTGTTCAGTTTCCATAAAGCTGTGCGGTTCTGAGTTATTTTCTGAATTCTGAGTTCCAACTTGATTGCACTATGGTCTGAGAGACTGTTTGTTATGATTTCAGTTGTTTTGCATTTGCTGAGGTGCTTTACTTCCAATTATGTGGTCAATTTTGGAGTAGGTGTGATGTGGTGCTGAGAAGAATGTATATTCTGTGGATTTGGGGTGGAGAGTTCTGTAAATGTCTATCAGGTTTGCTTGTTCCAGGTCTGAGTTCAAGTCCTGGATATCCTTTTTAATTTTCTGTCTGGTTGATCTGTCTGCTATTGACAGTGGAGTGTTAAAGTCTCCCACTATTATTGTGTGGAGTCTAAGTCTCTTTGTAAGTCATTAAGAACTTGCCTTATATATCTGGGTGCTCCTGCATTGGGTCCATATATATTTAGAATCGTTAGCTCTTCTTGTTGTATTGATCCTTTTACCATTATGTAATGACCTTCTT
The DNA here is from genome assembly GCA_021498475.1 of Saguinus midas. Taxonomy (NCBI): domain Eukaryota; kingdom Metazoa; phylum Chordata; class Mammalia; order Primates; family Cebidae; genus Saguinus; species Saguinus midas. Next base: position 171,705,353 of record CM038394.1, read on the forward strand.
TGTCCATCTTTGTTGCTTTAAAGTCTATTTTATCAGAGATGAGAATTGCAACTCCTGCTTTTTTTGCTCTCCATTTGCTTGGTAAATCTTCCTCCATCCTTTTATTTTGAGCCTTTGTGTATCCTTGCATGTGGTGGTTTCCTGGATACAGCACACCGATGGGTTTTGGTTTTTATCCAATTTGCCAGTCTGTGTCTTTTGATTGGTGCATTTAGCCCATTTACATTTAGGGTTAATATTGTTATGTGTGAATTTGATACTGCCATTTTGATGCTAGCTGGCTGTTTTGCCCATTGGTTCATGTAGATTCTTCATTTTGTTGATGCTCTTTAGCATTTGGTATGCTTTTAGGATGGCTGGTACTGGTTGTTTCTTTCTATGTGTAGTGCCTCTTTCAGGAGCTCTTGTAAAGCAGGCCTAGTGGTGACAAAATCTCTGAGTACTTGCTTGTTCATGAAGGATTTTATTTTTCCTTCACTTATGAAGCTCAGTTTGGCTGGATATGAAATTCTGGGTTGAAAGTTCTTTTCTTTAAGGATGTTGAATATTGGCCCCACTCTCTTCTGGCTTGTAGAGTCTCTGCCGAGATCTGCTGTGAGTCTGATGGGCTTCCCTTTGTGGGTGACGACCTTTCTCTCTGGCTGCCCTTAGTATTTTCTCCCACCCCACAGCCACTCAAGCTCCAGGCCAGGCCGAGCACCGCTCCCATCTGCCTGTTACTCCACCTCCAGGTTCTGGTTCCTGCTGTCCTCCCACCTGGTG
>CM038394.1:171706214-171734146 GCA_021498475.1 Saguinus midas
TGTAGGACATGGATGAATCTGGAGAACATCATTCTCAACAAACTGACACAAGAACAGAAAAGAAATACCGCATATACTCACTCATAGGTGGGTGAGAAAAATGAGAACACATGGACACAGAGAGGCGGTCTACTATACACTGGGGACTGTTGGGGGAAATGGGGCAGGGACAGCGGGTGGAGCTTGGGGGGATACCCTGGGGATGAATACCAAGTGTGGGTGAAGGGTAGGAAGGCAGCAAAACACACTGCCATGTCTGTACCTATGCAACTATCTTGCACGTTCTGCACATGTACCCCAAAACCTATAATGCAATAAAAATTAAAAAAAAAAAGAAACAGAAATTTCATTTGACCCAGCAATCCCATTACTAGGCATTTATTCAGAGGACTATAAATTGTTCTACTATAAGGACACATGCACACGAATGTTCATTGCAGCAATGTTTGCAATAGCAAAGAACTGAAACCAACCCAAATGCCCATTGCTGATTGACTGGACTGGGAAAATGTTGCACATATACACCATCAAATATTATATAACAGTCAAAAATGATGAGTTTATGTTCTTTGTAAGGACATAAATGAATATGGAGAACATCATTCTCAGCAAACTGACACAAGAATAGAAAAGGAAATACCGCATATTCTCACTCATAGGCCGGTGAGAAAAAAATGAGAACACATGGAGACAGGCAGGGGGTCTAATACACACTGGGGTATATCAGGGGGAATGGGGGAGGGACAGCGGGGGGTCTGGGGAGGGATAGCCTGGCTATAAATGTCAAATGTTGCTGAAGGAGAGGAAGGCAACAAAAACTCTCATGTTTGTATCTATGCAACTATCTTGCACGTTCTTCACATGTAACCCAAAACCTATAATGCAATAAAAATTAAAAAAAATTTTTTTTAAATAAATGAAAGGATACTATCATGTCGTCTGCAAATAGAGACAATTTGGCTTCCACCTTTCCTATTTGAATGCCCTTTATTTCTTTTTCTTGCCTAATTGCTCTGGCTAGAACTTCCAGTACTATGATGAATAGAAGTGGTGAGAGAGGGCATCCTTGTCTAGTGCCAGATTTCAAAGGGAATGTTTCCAGTTTTTGACCATTAAGTATGATATTGACTGTTGGTTTGTCGTAAATTGCTTTTATACCTTTGAGATATGTTCCATCAATACCAAGTTTATTGAGGGTTTTTAGCATAAAGGGCTCCTGAATTTTGTCAAATGACATCTCTGCGTCAATTGAGATAATCATGTGGTTTTTGTTTTTGCTTCTGTTTATGTGGTGAATTACATTTATAGACTTGCGTATGTTGAACCAGCCTTGCGTCCCCGGGATGAATTTTACTTGATCATGATGGATACGTTTTTTAATGTGCTGTTGCAATCGATTTGCCAGTATTTTATTGAAGATTTTTGCATCTATGTTCATCATGGATATTGGCCTGAAGTTTTCTTTTCTTGTTGAGTCTCTGCAAGGTTTTGTTATCAAGATGATGTTGGTCTCATAAAATGATTTGGGAAGGTTTCACTCTTTTTGGATTATTTGGAATAGTTTCAGAAGGAATGGTACCAGATCCTCTTTGTGTGTCTGGTAGAATTGAGCTGTGAACCCATCTGGACCTGTGCTTTTTTTGTGTGGTAGGCTCTTAATTGCTGCCTCAACTTCTGACCTTGTTATTGGTCTATTCATAGTTTTGGCTTCCTCCTGGTTTAGGCTTGGGAGGACACAGGCGTCCAGGAATTTATCCATTTCTTCCTGATTTACCATCACCTCAGCCCAAAAGCTCCTGCAACTGATAAGCAACTTCAGCAAAGTCTCAGGATATAAAATCAATGTGCAAAAATCACAAGCATTCCTATACACCAATAACAGACTTAAAGAGAACCAAATTAAGAATGAACTGCCATTCACAATTGCTACAAAAAAGAATAAAATACCTAGGAATACAACTCACTAGAATGTAAGGGACCTCTTTAAGCAAAACTACAAACAACTGCTCAATGAAATAAGAGAGGACACAAACAGATGGAGAAACATTCCATGTTTGTGGTTAGGAAGAATCAATATTGTAAAAATAGCTATACTTCTCAAAGTAATTTACACATTCAATGCTATCCCCATCAAACTACCATTGAATTTCTTCACAGAACTGGAAAAACCTACCATGAATTTCATATGGAACCAAAAAAGAGCCCGTATAGCCAAGTCAATTCTAAGCAAAAAGAACACAGCGGGAGGCATCACGCTACCAGACTTCAAACTATACTACAAGGCTACAGTAATCAAAACAGCATGGTACTGGTACCAAAACAGAGATATAGACCAATGGGACAGGACAGAAGCATCGGAGGCAACACGACATATCTACAACCATATTATCTTTGATAAACCAGACAAAAACAGGCAATGGGGAAATGATTCCCTATTTAATAAGTGGTGTTGGGAAAACTGGCTAGCCATGTGCAGAAAGTAGAAACTGGACCCCTTTCTGACACCTTACACTAAAATTAATTCCAGATGGATTAAAGACTTAAACGTAAGACCTGACACCATAAAACCCTAGAAGAAAATCTAGGCAAAACCGTTCAGGACATAGGAGTAGGCAAGGACTTCATGAACAAAACACCAAAAGCATTGGCAACAAAAGCCATAATACACAAATGTGACCTAATCAAACTCCACAGCTTCTGCAAGGAAAAGAAACAGTCACTAGAGTGAATCGGCAACCATCAGAATGGGAAAAAATCTTTGCAGTTTACACATCTGACAAAGGGCTGATATCCAGAATGTACAAAGAACTCAAACAGATTTACAGAAAAAAAACAAACAAGCCCATTCAAAAATGGGCAAAAGATATGAACAGAAACTTTATAAAAGAAGACATACATGAGGCCAAGAAACAGGAAAAAGTGCTCATCATCATTGGTCATTAGAGAGATCTAAATCAAAACCACATTGAGATATCATCTCACACCAGTTAGAATGGTGATCTTTTAAAAATCTGGAGACAACAGATGTTGGAGAGGATGTGGAGAAATAGGAACACTCTTACCCTGTTTATGGGAGTGTAAATTAGTTCAACCATTGTGGAAGACAGTGTGGCGATTCCTCAGGGACCTAGAAATAGAAATTCCATTTGACCCAGCAATCCCATTACTGGGTATCTATCAGTATTTATCTAGATTTATATCTATCTAGACTATAAATCGTTCAACTATAAGGACACATGCACACGAATGTTCATTGCAGCACTGTTTACAATAGCAAAGACCTGGAACCAACCCAAATGCCCATTGATGATAGACTGGACTGGGAAAATGTGGCACATATACACCATGGAATATTATGCAGCAATCAAAAATGATGAGTTTGTGTCCTTTGTAAGGACATGGATGAATCTGGAGAACATCATTCTCAGCAAACTGACACAAGAACAGAAAAAGAAATACCACATATACTCACTCATAGGTGGGTGAGAAAAAGGAGAACACATGGACACAGACAGGCAGTCTACTATACACTGGGGACTTTTGGGGAAATGGGGGAGGGACAGCGGGGTGGGCTTGGGGGGATAGCCTGGGGATGAATACCAAGTGTGGGTGAATGGGAGGAAGGCAACAAAACACACTGCCATGTGTGTACCTATGCAACTATCTTTCACGTTCTGCACATGTACCCCAAATTTTATAATGCAATAAAAATTAAAAAAAAATGAAAGTAATGCCATTAAAAAAATAGATTCCTGATTATATCCTCTTGACCATTTCTCAGCTGTGCATATTCTACTGATGCACTGGGTGAACTTTCATATTAAATAGACTCCGGACTATTCCCCAGGTGTGCATTTTTCAGTGAGTCTCTGAATAATTGTCTATGCAAAATAGAAATCTGAGTATTCCCCAGGTATATATGGTTCTTTACTGAGGTTCTGAATGAGTGGCCATGAGAAATACACTCCTGAATACTCCTCAGGCGTGCATTTAAAGTTCAGCTCTAAATGAGTCACTATACGAAATATAATCCTGTCTTTCTCCAAGTGTATGTTATTCAGTGAGGCTCTGAATATGTGGCTATATGAAGCAGAATATTGACTGCAATACATCTGTTTCTTATTCAGTGAAACTCTGAGGAAAGGCCATAGGTATAATAGTCCTGAGTATTCCTCAGGTACGCGTTATTCACTGGGGCTCTGAAATTTTGACTATATAAAAGAGTTTCTTGACTATTCCACAGGTGTGTATTATTTAATGAGGTTTTGAGTTAGTGACCATAGGAAATAGACTTCTGACTATTCCTCGGTGTGTATTATTGACTCAGACTCTGAATATATGGGCATATGGAAAAGACTACTGACTATTCCAAAGTTGTGAATTACTCACTCAGTGTTTGATTTTCTGGCCAATTAAGAGAGACTAATGTCTATTTCACACGTGTGCATTATTCACTGAGGCTGTAAATGTGAGGCTATAAGAAGTACACTTCTAACTCTTCCCCTGGTGTGTATTACTCCGTTAGGCTCTCCTTGTGTGATTATATGAAACTGTGTTCTGTCTTTTCCAAATATTGGTATTATTCAGTGAATTTCTGAATGACTATCTATATGAAATAGATGGCTGAGTACTCTACATTTGTGCATTATTCATTGAGGCCATAAATCAGTGGCCATATGAAATGGAATCCTGACTCTTCCACAGGTTGGTATTATTCACTGAGGCTCTGAATGTGTGGCTGTGTAAAATACACACCTGGATACTCTACAGGTTTGTATTACCCACTGAGGCTCTGAATTAGTGTCCATATGACATAGCCTCCTGATTACTGACCAGATATGCATTACTCAATGAGGCTCTTAAACAATGGCCACATGAAATAGAATCCTGACTATTTTCCAGGTGTGCATCATTCAGTAATGCTCTGATTAAGTGGCCATATGTCATAGACTTGAACTAGTCCACAGCTATGTATCATGCACTGAGTTTCTGAATAAGTAGTGACATGAAATTGACTCCTGACTCTTCCACAGGTGTGTATTGCTTACTAAGGTTATGTATGAATGGCTACATAAAATGTCCCCTTGACTGCTCTCCATATGTGCATTTTTTTACTGAGGCACTGAATGAACCATCATATCAAATAGACTCCAGACTATTTCGCAGGTGTGCATACCTCCATGAGTCTCTGAATGAGTGGCCATATGAAATAGACTCCTGACTATTCCACAGGTGTGCATTACTCAATGAGGCTCTGAATGAGTGGCCATGTGAAATACACTCCTGACATTTCTATAGATATGTATTGTTCAATGAGGCTCTGAATGAGTGGCCATGTGAAATACACTCCTGAATACTCCTCAGGTGTGCATTATTCAGTGAATCTCTGAATGAGTGGCCATATGAAATAGAATCCTGACTTTCTGCCAGGTGTTCATTATTCAGTGAAGCTCTGAATCAGAGGCCATATGTAATAGTCCTGAGTATTCCCAGTATGCATTAGTCACTGAGGCTCTGAATGTTGGGCCAAATGAAATAGTGTCCTGACTCTTCCACAGGTGTGTATTATTTAATGAGGCTTTGAGTTAGTGATTAGATAAATTATTTACTATTCTAAGGTGTTTTATTGACTGAGACTGATTAAGTGGGCATATGGAATAGACTCCTCACTATTCAAAAGTTGTGCATTACTCACTCAGGTTTGATTTTGTGGCCATACAAAATAGACCAGTGTCTGTTCCACAGGTGTGCATTATTCACTGAGGCTCTGAATGAGTGGCCATATGAAATAGACTCCTGACTATTCCACAGGTGTGTATTATTGAATGAGATTGAATAAATTGCACAAGAAAGAGACTCTGACTCTTCCCAGGTGTGTATTATTCACTGAGGCTCTGAATGAGTGGCCATATGAAATAGACTCCTGACTATTCCACAGGTGTATTATTCACTGAGGCTCTGAATGAGTGGCCATATGAAAGATATTCCTATATATATATATATATATATATATATATTATTCACTGAGGCTCTGAATGAGTGGCCATATGAAATAGACTCCTGACTATTCCACAGGTGTGCATTATTCATTGATTCTCCAAAAAATCACCATATGAAATAGAATCCTGACTATTTTCCAGGTGTGCATTATTCAAATAGGTTCTGTATGAGTGTCCATATCAGACTCCTGACTTCACCCAGGTTTGTATCATTCAGGAAGTATTTGTTATCTAAATAGGTTCTTACTACTCACAGCTGTTGTTATTCACTGAGGCTCTGAATGAGTGGCCATATGAAATAGACTCCTGACTATTCCACAGGTGTGCATTATTCAGTAAGGCTCTGAATGAGTGGCCATATGAAATAGAATCCTGACTATTTTCCAGGTGTGCATCATTCAGTAATGCTCTGATTGAGTGGCCATATGAAATAGACTCCTGACTATTCCACAGGTGTGCATTATTCACTGAGGCTCTGAATGAGTGGCCATATGAAATAGACTCCTAATATTCACTGAGTATTCCTCATGTGTTCATTATTCACTGATTCTCTGAGTGGCCATATGAAATAGACTCCTGACTATTCCACAGGTGTGCATTATTCACTGAGGCTCTGAATGAGTGTCCAAATGAAATAGAATCCTGGCTACACCACAGTGTGCATTATTCACTGAGGCTCTGAATGAGTGGCCATATGAAATAGAATCCTGACTATTTTCCAGGTGTGCATTATTCAGTGAGGCTCTGAATGAGTGGCCATATGAAATAGAATCCTGACTATTTTCCAGGTGTGCATTATTCACTGAGGCTCTGAATATGTGTCTACATGAAATAGACTCCTGACTATTCCACAGGTGTGTATTATTCACTGAGGCTCTGAATGAGTGGCCATATGAAATAGAATCCTGACTATTTTCCAGGTGTGCATTATTCAGTGAGACTCTGAATGAGGGAAAAAAATAATCCTGACTATTTTCCAGGTGTGCATTATTCACTGAGGCTCTGAATGAGTGGCCATATGAAATAGACTCCTGACTATTCACAGGTGTGCATTATTCAGTAAGGCTCTGAATGAGTGGCCATATGAAATAGACTCCTGACTATTCCACAGGTGTGTATTATTCAGTGAGGCTCTGAATGAGTGGCCATATGAAATAGACTCCTGACTATTCCACAGGTGTGTATTATTCACTGAGGCTCTGAATGAGTGGCCATATGAAATAGACTCTGACTATTCCACAGGTGTGTATTATTCACTGAGGCTCTGAATGAGTGGCCATATGAAATAGACTCTGACTATTCCACAGGTGTGCATTATTCAAACAGGCTCTGTATGTGTGTCCATAGAAATAGACTCTGACACTCCACAGGTGTGTATTATTCAGTGAAGCTCTGAATGAGAGGTCATATAAATAGACTCCTGACTATTCCCCAGGTGTGTATCATTCAGTGAGCACTGAATCAGTGGCCATATGAAATAGACTCTGACTATTCCACAGGTGTGTATTATTCACTGAGGCTCTGAATGAGTGGCCATATGAAATAGACTCTGACTATTCCACAGGTGTGTATTATTGAATGAGGCTCTGAATGAGTGGCCATATGAAATAGAATCCTGATGATTCCCCAGGTGTGTATTATTCAGTGAAGCTCTGAATGAGAGGCCATATGAAATAGACTCTGACTATTCCCCAGGTGCATTATTCACTGAGGCTCTGAATGAGTGGCCATATGAAATAGACTCTGACTATTCCCCAGGTGTGTATTATTGAATGAGGCTCTGAATGAGTGGCCATATGAAATAGACTCCTGACTATTCCCCAGGTGTGTATTATTCACTGAGGCTCTGAATGAGTGGCCATATGAAATAGACTCCTGACTATTCCCCAGGTGTGCATTATTCACTGAGGCTCTGAATGAGTGGCCATATGAAATAGACTCCTGACTATTCCCCAGGTGTATTATTCACTGAAACACTGAAAGTGTGGCCATATGAAATAGACTCCTGACTATTCCACAGGTGTGCATTATTCACTGAGGCTCTGAATGAGTGGCCATATGAAATAGACTAGTGATTACTCCACATGTGCAGTATTTGAAGAGGTTCTCTATGAGTGTCCATAGAAATAGACTCCTGACTATTCCACAGGTGTGTATTATTCAGTGAGGCTCTGAATGAGTGGCCATATGAAATAGACTCCTGACTACTCCACATCTGTTTATTATCCACTGAAGCTCTGAATGAGGCCATATGAAATAGACTCCTGACTATTCCCCATTGTGCATTATTTGGTAATGCTCTGATTCAGTGGCCATATGGCATGGAATCTGACTATTCCCCAGGTGTGTATTATTCAGTGAGTCTCTGAATGAGTGGCCATATGAAATAGACTCCTGACTATTCCACAGGTGTGCATTATTCACTGAGGCACTGGGTGAACATTCATATTAAATAGACTCAGACTATTCCCCAGGTGTGTATTATTCAGTGAGTCTCTGAATAACTGGCTATACAAAACAGAATCCTGAGTGTTTCCCAGGTATATATGGTTCTCACTGAGGTTCTGAATGAGTGGCCATGTGAAATACACTCCTGAATACTCCTCAGGTGTGCATTTTAGGTTCGGCTCTAAATGAGTGGTTATACAAAATAGAATCCTGTCTTTCCCAAGTTGTATGTTATTCAGTGAGGCTCTGAATATGTGGCCATATGAAATAGAATTCTGACTGCAATACAGTGTTCCTTATTCAGTGAAGCTCTGAATGAGTGGCCATATGAAATAGACTCCTGACTATTCCCCAGGTGTGCATTATTCACTGAGGCTCTGAATATGTGGCTATATGAAATAGAATCCTGACTTTTCCACAGGTTGGTATTATTCACTGAGGCTCTGAATGAGTGGCCATATGAAATAGAATCCTGACTATTTTCCAGGTGTGCATTATTCACTGAGGCTCTGAATATGTGGGCATATGGAATAGACTACTGACTATTCCAAAGTTGCATTACTCAGGCTTTGATTTTGTGGCCATTTAAGAGAGACTAATGTCTATTTCACATGTGCATTATTCACTGAGGCTCTGAATGAGTGGCCATATGAAATAGACTCCTGACTATTCCCCAGGTGTGTATTATTCACTGAGGCACTGAATGAACCATCATATCAAATAGACTCAGACTATTCCCCAGGTGTGTATTATTCACTGAGGCTCTGAATGAGTGTTCATATGACATAGCCTCCTGATTACTGACCAGATGTGCATTACTCACTGAGGCTCTGAATCAGTGGCCATATGAAATGGAAACCCAAATGCCCATCGATGATAGACTGGACTGGGAAAATGTGGCACATATACACCATGGAATATTATGCAGCAATCAAAATGATGAGTTTGTGTTCTTTGTAAGGACATGGATGAATCTGAGAACATCATTCTCAGCAAACTGACACAAGAACAGAAAAAGATACTGCATATACTCACTCATAGGTGGGTGAGAAAATGAGAACACATGGATACAGAGAAAAATAAACTGAATGTTGAAATAGGACAGACTTGACTGGGATGAATACCAAGTGTGAAGGAAGGCAGCAAACACACTGCCATGTGTGTACCTATGCAACTATCTTGCACGTTCTGAACATGTACCCCAAAACCTATAAGGCAATAAAAATTTAAAAACAAAAAAATAAAATAAAGTAGACTTCGAACTCTTCACCTGGTGTGTATTAATCCGTTAGGCTATTCTTGTGTGATCATATAAAACTGGGTGCTCTCTCTTCCAAATATTTGTATTATTCAGTGAATCTCTTAATGAGTATCTATATGAAATCAATGGCTGAGTACTGTACATTTGTTCATTATTCACTGAGGCCATAAGTCAGTGGCCATATGAAACGGAATCCTGACTTTTCCACAGGTTGGTATTATTCACTGAGGCTCTGAATGTGTGGCCGTGTGAAATACTCACCTGGATACTCCACAGGTGTGCATTACTCACTGAGGCTATGAATGAGTGTTCATATGACATAGCCTCCTGATTACTGACCAGGTATGCATTACTAAATGAGGCTCTTAAACAATGGTCATATGAAATAGAATCCTGACAATTTTCCAGGTGTGCATCATTCAGTAATGCTCTGATTGCGTGGTCATATGTCATAGACTTGAACTAGTCCACAACTTTGTATCATTCACTGAGTTTCTGAATAAGTGGCCAAATGAAATTGACTCATTACTCTTCCACAGGTGTGTATTGCTTACTAAGTTTATGTATGAATGGCTACATAAAGTAGCCTCTTGACTACTCCCCACGTGTGCATTTTCTATTGAGGCAGTGAATGAACCATCATATCAAATAGACTCCAGACTATTTCGCAGGTGCCCATACTTCCATGAGTCTCTGAATGAGTGGCCATATAAGATATACTCCTGAGTATTCATCAGTTATGTATGATTCAATGAGGCTTTGAATGAGTGGCCATGCGAAATACACTCCTGACATTTCTATAGATTTGTATTGTTCAATGAGGCTCTGAATCAGTGGCCATAAGAATGAGACTCCTGAATACTGTACATTTGTGCATTATTCAGTAAGGCTCTGAATGAGTGTTCATATGACATAGCCTCCTGATTACTGACCAGATGTGCATTACTCAATGAGGCTCTGAATCAGTGGCCATATGAAATAGAATCCTGACTATTTTCCAGGTGTGCATTACTCACTGAGGCTCTGAATGTTGGGCCATATGAAATAGCCTCCTGACTCTTCCACAGGTGTGTATTATTTAATGAGGCTTTGAGTTAGTGATTAGATAAAGTAGATTATTTACTATTCCTAAGGCATTTATTATTGACTGAGACCCTGATTAAGTGGGCCTATGGAATAGACTCCTCACTATTCAAAAGTTGTGCATTACTCACTCAGGGTGTGATTTTTTGGCCATACAAAATGGACCAGTGTCTGTTCCACAGGTGTGCATTATTCACTGAGGCTCTACATGAGTGGCTATATAAGTAGAAACTTAACTCTTTTCCAGGTGTGTATTATTGAATGAGATTGAATAAGTGAGCACAAGAAATAGACTTCTGACTCTTCCCAAGTTGTGCATTATTCACTGAGGCTCTGAATCAGTGGCCATATGAAATAGAATCCTGACTATTTTCCAGGTGTGCATTATTCAGTAAGGCTCTGAATGAGTGGCCATATGAAATAGACTCTGACTATTCCACAGGTGTGTATTATTCACTGAGGCTCTGAATGAGTGGCCATATGAAATAGACTCTGACTATTCCACAGGTGTGCTTTATTCATTGATTCTCCAAAGAAATCACCATACAAAATAGGCTAGTGATTATTCTTCACATGTCCATTATTCAAATAGGTTCTGTATGAGTGTCCATATCAAATCGACTCCTGAACTTCACCCAGGTTTGTATCATTCAGGAAGGTGCTTTCCTTGTGGCTATCTTAAATACTGTTCTTACTCATCCAGAGCTGTTCATATTCACTGAATTTCTTAATGAAACACCACATGAAATAAACTCCTGATTATTGCCCCACTGTGCATTATTCAGTAAGGCTCTAAATGAGTGGTCTGATAAATTAGAATCCTGACGTTTCCCCGGTGTGTATCATTCAGTGAGATACTGATTCTGTGGTCACATGAAACAGGATCTTTACTATTACCGTGGTGTGCATTATTCACTGAGGCTCTGAGTGGCTCCATGAAATAGACTCCTGACACTTCCACAGGTGCATATTATCAACTGAGGGTATAAATGAGTGTCCAAATGAAATAGAATCCTGGCTACACCAGAGGTGTGCATTATTTACTGATGCTCTGAATAAAAGTTTATGAGAAATAGACTTCAAATTATTCTTCAGGTGTGTATTTTTCAGTGAGGTTCAGAATATGCGACCATATAAATGAGATTCCTTACTATCACACAGGTGTGTATTATTCACTGAGGCTCTGAATATGTATCTACATGAAATAGACTCCTGACTACTCCACATTATTCAGTGACACTCCGAGTGAGAGGCCACATGAAAAAGTCTCCTGATTATTGCACAGGTGTGCATTATTCAGTGAGACTCTGAATGTGGGTATAAAAGAGAATCCTGACTATTCCCCAGTGTATATTTAGTGAAACTCTCAATGAGTGACCATAGGAAAGAGACTTCTGACTATTATGCAGGTGTGCATTATTCAGTAATTTTCTGAATGAGCCATAAGAAATAGACTCCAGACTATATCACAATTGTGTAATTTTCAGTGAGGCTGTGAAAGAGTGGCCATATGAAACAGACTTCTTTTTAATCCATATGTGTTTATTCACTGATTGTCAGAATGAGTAACCATATGACATAGACTCCTAAATATTCTTCATGTGTGCATTATTTAAACAGGCTCTGTATGAGTGTCAATACCAAATAGACTCCTGACACTCCACCAGGTGTGTATTATTCAGTGATTCCCAAAAGTAGAGGTCATATAAAATAGACTCCTGACTATAACCCACTTGTGTATCATTCAGGAGGCACTTAATTTGGGGCTATTTTAAACAGCTTCCGGTTTACTTCAGAGAGGTTTATTATTCACTGAAGCTCTGAATTAGAGACCATATCAAATTTACACCTGACTCTTTCCCCGTTGTGTATTATACAATAAGGCTCTGAATGAATGGTAGTAAGGAATAGAATCCTGATGATTTCCCAGGTGTGTATTATTCAGTGAGCACTGAAACAGTGGCCATATGAAAGAGGCTCCAGACTATGTCCCTGGTGTGCGTTATTCACTGAGAATCTAAATGAGTGGCTATATGAAGTGGATTCTTAACACTTCCCCAGATGTGTATTATTGAATGAGACTCTGAATAAGTGGCGATACAAAATAGACTCCTGACTATTCCCCAGGTGTGTATTATTTACAGAGACTCTGAATGTGTAGCCATTTGAAGTAGACTCTTTGCTATTTCCCAGGTGTGCATTATTCACTGAGGCTCTGAATCAGTGGCCATATGAAAGAGATTCCTGACTATTCAGATACATATTATTCACTGAAACACTGAAAGTGTGGCCATATGAAATAGACTCCAGACTATTCCCCAGGTGTGTATTATTCACTGAAGCTCTGAATGAGAGGCCATATGAAATAGACTAGTTATTACTCCACACACGTGCAGCATTTGAAGAGGTTCTCTAAGAGTTTTCATAATAAATTGTCTCCTGACTATCACTCATGTGTGTATCATTCAGTGAAGTGGTTAATTTTGGCCTACATTAAATAGAGTCCTGACTACTCCACAGCTGTTTATTATCCACTGAAGCTCTGAATGTGAGGCCATATGAAATAGACTCCTGACTATTGCCCCATTGTGCATTATTTGGTAATGCTCTGATTCAGTGGCCATATGGCATGGACTCTGACTATTCCCCAGGTGTGTATTATTCAGTGAGTCTCTGAATGAGTGGCCATATGAAATAGACTCCTGACTATATCCTCTTGACTATTTCTCAGCTGTGCATTTTCTACTGAGGCACTGGGTGAACCATCATATCAAATAGACTCCAGACTATTCCCCAGGTGTGCATTATTCAGTGAGTCTCTGAATAAGTGGCTATACAAAATAGAATCCTGAGTATTCCCAGGAATATATGGTTCTTCACTGAGGTTCTGAATGAGTGGCCATATGAAATAGACTCCTGACTATTCCCCAGGTGTGTATTATTCAATAAGGCTCTGAATGAGTGGCCATATGAAATAGACTCCTGACTATTCCCCAGGTGTGTATTATTCAGTGAGGCTCTGAATATGTGGCTATATGAAATAGAATCCTGACTATTTTCCAGGTGTGCATTATTCAGTGAAGCTCTGAATGAGAGGCCATATGAAATAGACTCCTGACTATTCCCCAGGTGTGCATTATTCACTGAGGCTCTGAATGAGTGGCCATATGAAAGAGATTCCTGACTATTCAGATACACATATTATTCACTGAGGCTCTGAATGAGTGGCCATATGAAATAGACTCCTGACTATTGCCCCATTGTGCATTATTCACTGAAACACTGAAAGTGTGGCCATATGAAAGAGATTCCTGACTATTCAGATACACATATTATTCACTGAGGCTCTGAATGAGTGGCCATATGAAAGAGATTCCTGACTATTCAGATACACATATTATTCACTGAGGCTCTGAATGAGTGGCCATATGAAAGAGATTCCTGACTATTCAGATACACATATTATTCACTGAGGCTCTGAATGAGTGGCCATATGAAATAGACTCCTGACTATTCAGATACACATATTATTCACTGAAACACTGAAAGTGTGGCCATATGAAAGAGATTCCTGACTATTCAGATACACATATTATTCACTGAAACACTGAAAGTGTGGCCATATGAAAGAGATTCCTGACTATTCAGATACACATATTATTCACTGAAACACTGAAAGTGTGGCCATATGAAATAGAATCCTGACTATTTTCCAGGTGTGCATCATTCAGTAATGCTCTGATTCAGTGGCCATATGAAATAGACTCCTGACTATTGCCCCATTGTGCATTATTCAGTGAGTCTCTGAATAAGTGGCTATATGGCATGGACTCTGACTATTCCCCAGGTGTGTATTATTCACTGAGGCTCTGAATGAGTGGCCATATGAAATAGACTCTGACTATTCCCCAGGTGTGTATTATTCACTGAGGCTCTGAATGAGTGGCCATATGAAAGATATTCCTATATATATATATATATATATATATATATATATATATATATATATATATATATATATATATATATATATATATATATATATATATATATATATATATATATATATATATATATATTATTCACTGAGGCTCTGAATGAGTGGCCATATGAAATAGACTCTGACTATTCCCCAGGTGTGTATTATTCAGTGAGTCTCTGAATGAGTGGCCATATGAAATAGACTCTGACTATTCCCCAGGTGTGTATTATTCAGTGAAGCTCTGAATGAGGCCATATGAAATAGACTCTGACTATTCCCCAGGTGTGTATTATTCAGTGAAGCTCTGAATGAGGCCATATGAAATAGACTCTGACTATTCCCCAGGTGTGTATTATTCACTGAGGCTCTGAATGAGTGGCCATATGAAATAGACTCTGACTATTCCCCAGGTGTGTATTATTCAGTGAAGCTCTGAATGAGGCCATATGAAATAGACTCTGACTATTCCCCAGGTGTGTATTATTCAGTGAGTCTCTGAATGAGTGGCCATATGAAATAGACTCCTGACTATTGCCCCATTGTGCATTATTCACTGAGGCTCTGAATGAGTGGCCATATGAAATAGACTCTGACTATTCCCCAGGTGTGTATTATTCACTGAGGCTCTGAATGAGTGGCCATATGAAATAGAATCCTGACTTCCACAGGTGTGCATTATTCACTGAGGCTCTGAATGAGTGGCCATATGAAATAGACTCTGACTATTCCCCAGGTGTGTATTATTCAGTGAAGCTCTGAATGAGGCCATATGAAATAGACTCTGACTATTCCCCAGGTGTGTATTATTCAGTGAGTCTCTGAATGAGTGGCCATATGAAATAGACTCTGACTATTCCCCAGGTGTGTATTATTCACTGAGGCTCTGAATGAGTGGCCATATGAAATAGACTCTGACTATTCCCCAGGTGTGTATTATTCACTGAGGCTCTGAATGAGTGGCCATATGAAATAGACTCTGACTATTCCCCAGGTGTGTATTATTCAGTGAGTCTCTGAATGAGTGGCCATATGAAATAGACTCTGACTATTCCCCAGGTGTGTATTATTCAGTGAGTCTCTGAATGAGTGGCCATATGAAATAGACTCTGACTATTCCCCAGGTGTGTATTATTCAGTGAGTCTCTGAATGAGTGGCCATATGAAATAGACTCTGACTATTCCCCAGGTGTGTATTATTCACTGAGGCTCTGAATGAGTGGCCATATGAAATAGACTCTGACTATTCCCCAGGTGTGTATTATTCACTGAGGCTCTGAATGAGTGGCCATATGAAATAGACTCTGACTATTCCCCAGGTGTGTATTATTCAGTGAGTCTCTGAATGAGTGGCCATATGAAATAGACTCTGACTATTCCCCAGGTGTGTATTATTCAGTGAAGCTCTGAATGAGGCCATATGAAATAGACTCTGACTATTCCCCAGGTGTGTATTATTCAGTGAGTCTCTGAATGAGTGGCCATATGAAATAGACTCTGACTATTCCCCAGGTGTGTATTATTCACTGAGGCTCTGAATGAGTGGCCATATGAAATAGACTCTGACTATTCCCCAGGTGTGTATTATTCACTGAGGCTCTGAATGAGTGGCCATATGAAATGCATCTAATGCGACTAGTACCTCACTAGGTTGTCATATTTTCACCTTGTACTGTGAAATTCATGAAAAACAAATTTCATTGGGAAGACAGGTATAATTATATTGTCATTGATATGGTGAGTTTTTCCAGCCCCAACGTAATAATATCTCAGAAGAGTTGGATTCAGAAGTTGGGCTCAGGGAAGTCTTGGTTGTTAATGTCTATCCATATGTGGAAACAGTATTCTATATCTATAGGCTGATACCTATATAAAGACACTGTACATAGACTGAGCTTTTGTATGACCTGTTTGTTCATGTATCCATTGTGTACACTTTAAATCTTCTGAACTGGTTGCTGTAACATTAATTCATGTCAACTCATCAACTTTTTATTTATAATTTTTCAGCTGAATCTACTGCAGTATGGGCATCAATATGGAAAACAGAAACATTACTGTATTGTAAGAATACTTAAATGTCTTGCCATAAAGTAGCCCCCCACAAAGTTTTATCGTGTATTTTCCAATCATTGGCATGCCATTGTTTAATCCAAGTTACCAAGCCCATATATACTGACTAAGAGTCAGTAAAAATATGGCATTCTTGTCCTTGTTCATTTTTTAAACACAACCAACAGCGTACAGTTCAGAGTATTGGCTACTCCCTCCTTCTCTATGATGCTCCAAAACAATGTTAGTTGAAGGATTATATGCAATTGCTTTCCAGTATCTTTTAGCTCCTATATATTTAGCAGAGCCATTAGTAAACCAGGCGTGTGTCTTCTGAGATGGTGTAAGAGAGTCATATCTATTATTAACAATAACTTTACTTGCAATGTGCTTAGTGGTCAGAGGTGTAGAATTATTAGTATTAATTGGACAAGAAAATACTTTTTCATGTAATTGCAATGTACCCTGTGGGCCTGCTTTGGCTCTATTCTGAAGATACCATTTCTATTTAATAATATTTGTTTCCTGGGCATGACCTATTTTATGTGACACGGGGTCAGAAAGCACCCATTGTATAATTGGCATTTGAGGTTGAATAATAACCTCATGCCTTAAGGTCAGAAATTTACTTTCACTTAAAGCCCAATAAGCAGCTAAAAATTTTTGTTCGAATTGAGTATATGGTTGTTTAGTGCTAGGCAATTTATGAGACTAAAATCTTAAGGGCACTCGTTTTCCTTCCTGTTTTTGCCAAAGACTCCAGTTAGCATATTGGTTTTCTGTATTAACTATCAATTTTATTGGCCCCTCCTTCACGGGCCACAAATCCAAGGCCTGTTGTACAGCTTCTTTTGCTTTGTCAAATGCCTGCTGTTGATCTGGTCCCTACTCAAAGGTGAATTTCTTCCTAGTGACTTTATATAATGGTTGTAGCAACAGACTTAAATGAGGAATGTGGTTTCTCTAATATCTAAATAGGTTAATATATTTTTGGGCTTCCTTTTTTGTAGTTGGTGTTGGAAATTCTAAAATTTGTTGCTTTGCTTTAGGAGTGATGCTACGATTACCACAATCCCATATTATACCTAGAAATTTTACATGCTGGGCTGTTTCCTGTAATTTTGTAGGGTTTATTTTCCATCTTTTAACTTGTAAATGAGTAATTAAAGTTTACACAGCTTGTTGCACGCTGTGGGAATCATGTCCCTGTAGCATGATGTCATTAATAAAATGGTATATTTCTATATGGGGAAAGTGCCATTCATCTAGATGTTTAGCCACTATTTTATGGCACAAAGTTGGGCTATGCTTATAGCCTTGTGGCAATCTTGTAAAAGAATACTTAAACATAAGACCTGACACCATACAAACCCACGAAGCAAATCTAGGCAAAACCATTCAGGACATAGGTGTAGGCAAGGGCTCCATAAACAAAACACCAAAAGCATTGGCAACAAAAGCCAATATAAACAAATGGAACCTAATCAAACTCCACAGCTTCTGCACGGCAAATAAAACAGTCACTAGAGTGAATCGGCAACCATCAGAATGGGAAAAAATCTTTGCAGTTTACACATCTGACAACAGGCTGATGTCCAGAATTTAGAAAGAACTCAAACAGATTTACAGAAAAAAATCAAACAAGCCCATTCAAAAATGGGCAAAAAATATGAACAGACACTTTACAAAAGAAGACATACATGAGGCCAACAAACATATGAAAAAGTGGTCATTATCACTGGTCATTACAGATGCAAATCAAAACCACATTGAGATACCATCTCACGCTGGTTAGAATGGCAATCACTAAAACATCTGGAGACAGCAGATGCTGGAGAGAATGTGGAGAAATAGGAACACTCTTACACTGTTGGTGGAAGTGTAAATGAGTTCACCCATTGTGGAAGTCAGTGTGGCGATTCCTCAGGGACATAGAAATAGAAATTCCATTTGACCCAGCAATCCCATTATTGGGTATATATCCAAAGGACTATAAATTGTTCTACTATAAGGACACATGCACACGAATGTTCATTGCAGCACTGTTTACAATAGCAAGGAACTGGAACCAACCAAAATGCCCAACGATGATAGACTGGACTGGGAAAATGTGGCACATATACACCATGGAATATTATGCAGCAATCAAAAATGATGAGTTTGTGTCCTTTGTAAGGACATGGATGAATCTGGAGAACATCATTCTCAGCAAACTGACACAAGAACAGAGAAAGTAATACCGCATATACTCACTCATAGGTGGGTGAGAGAAATGAGAATACATGGACACAGAGAGGCGGTCTACTGTACACTGGGGTCTATTGGGGGGAATGGGGGAGGGAAAGCGGGGGGGGCTGGGGAGACATAGCCTGGGGATGAATGCCAAGTGTGAGTGAAGGGGAGGAAGGCAGCAAAACACACGACCATGTGTGTACCTAAGTAACTATCTTGCACATTCTGCACATGTACCCCAAAACCTATAATGCAATAAAAATTAAAAAAAAAAGAATATTGCCTCTCTTGCCAAGTGAAGGTGAAATATTTTCATTGATCTGAGTTAATTGGAGTTGTAAAGAAGGCATTAGCTAGATTTAACATTACATACTATTGACTAAGATGTTTTTGAATATTCTTTATTATTAAAATAGTATTCGGAACAGCAGCATGTAATGGAGAAGTTACTGCATTTAATGCTCGATAATCTACTGTCATTCACCAAGTTCCATCTGATTTTTTAACTGGCCATATAGAATTATTTTATTTAGAAATGGTGGAGACAATAACCTCTGCTGCTACATAGTTTTGCCTTTGCATTCTCTTTCCCCTTCCTCTTTCTGTACTTGTATTGAGCACAACGGAATGTGGCTTATTCAGCCACTCCCAGATAAGTCCTAGCTTGATCTCCAAGGATGAAATTTTGGCACTGTTACATTGCTAATTTCCCCTGAAAATCTGCCAGTTCTTTCTACAGCTGCAATTTCTCTTGAATTAAGGCCTGGCATGCCTGGTATTGCTTTCTATAAGCTGATAACAAAATCCAGCCACACCGACTGATAGCTACTAATTGCTTCCCTTTATCTAAAGAGACTGTTTCTAGGACATTTAGGGCCTGCATAAGGTCAGCAGCTTGTAATTTACCATCCCAATTTTCACTCAATTTTGTTCTATTAGACTATACCCTAGCAGAACATGCCAAACACTGGATCTTCTTAAACTGGCACATTACAAACTACATATTTATTATCTACAGATTTCTTTAACAAAGGCATATGCGTCCTTCTCCCCGAATCCTTCCGACAACGCCAATTTGTTGCACTAACTGCGCATATTAAGCTTGGATTTTTTTTCTTTTTAACAGGCAGTTTTGTGGGAAGAAAACACTAGACTGAGAATAATAATAAAGTGATAGAAAATATTATTTTATTTTTTTTTCAGATGTTTTTTTTAATTTTTATTGCATTATAGGTTTTGGGGTACATGTGCAGAACGTGCAAGATAGTTGCATAGGTACACACATGGCAGTGTGTTTTGCTGCCTTCCTCCCCTTCACCCACACTAGGT
The DNA here is from genome assembly GCA_021498475.1 of Saguinus midas. NCBI lineage: Eukaryota > Metazoa > Chordata > Mammalia > Primates > Cebidae > Saguinus > Saguinus midas. Next base: position 171,726,598 of record CM038394.1, read on the forward strand.
ATTCATCCCCAGGCTATCGCCCCCCAGCCCCACCCGCTGTCCCTTCCCCATTTTCCCCAACAGTCCCCAGTGTACAGTAGACCACCTCTCTGTATCCATGTGTTCTCATTATTCTCACCCACCTATGAGTGAGTATATGCATTTCTTTTCTGTTCTTGTGTCAGTTTGCTGAGAATGATGTTCTCCAGATTCATCCATGTCCTTACAAAGGACACAAACTCATCATTTTTGATTGCTGCATAATATTCCATGGTGTATATGTGCCACATTTTCCCAGTCCAGTCTATCATCGATGGGCATTTGGGTTGGTTCCAGGTCTTTGCTATTGTAAACAGTGCTGCAATGAACATTCGTGCATGTGTCCTTATAGTAGAACGATTTATAGTCTTTGATAGATACCCAGTAATGGGATTGCTGGGTCAAATGGAATTTCTATTTCTAGGTCCCTGAGGAATCGCCACATTGTCTTCCACAATGGTTGAACTAATTTACACTCCCACCAACAGTGTAAGTGTTCCTATTTCTCCACATCCTCTCCAGCATCTGCTGTCTCCAGATTTTTTAATGATCGCCATTCTAACTGGTGTGAGATGATATCTCAATGTGGTTTTGATTTGCATCTCTCTAATGACCAATGATGATAAGCACTTTTTCATATGTTTGTTGGCCTCATGTATGTCTTCTTTTGTAAAGTTTCTGTTCATATCCTTTGCCCATTTTTCAATGGGCTTGTTTGGTTTTTTTCTGTAAATCTGTTTGAGTTCTTTGTAAATTCTGTATATCAGCCCTTTGTCAGATGTGTAAACTGCAAAGAGTTTTTTCCATTCTGATGGTTGTGGATTCACTCTAGTGACTGTTTGTTTTGCCGTGCAGAAGCTGTGGAGTTTGATTAGGTCCCATTTGTCTATTTGGGCTTTTGTTGCCAATGCTTTTAGTGTTTTGTTCATGAAGTCCTTGCCTACTCCTATGTCCTGAATGGTTTTGCCTAGATTTTCTTCTAGGGTTTTTATGGTGTCAGGTCTTACGTTTAAGTCTTTAATCCATCTGGAGTTAATTTTAGTGTAAGGTGTCAGAAAGGGGTCCAGTTTCTGCTTTCTGCATATGGCTAGCCAGTTCTCCCAACACCATTTATTAAATAGGGAATCCTTTCCCCATTGCCTGTTTTTGTCTGGTTTATCAAAGATAATATGGTTGTAGATACGTTGTGTTGCCTCCGATGCTTCTTTTCAGTTCCATTGGTCTATATCTCTATTTTTGTACCAGTGCCATGCTGTTTTGACTACTGTAGCCTTGTAGTATTGTTTGAAGTCTGGTAGCGTGATTCCTCCCGCTGTATTCTTTTTGCTTAGAATTGACCTGGCTATGCGGGCTCTTTTTTGGTTCCATATGAAATTCATGGTGGTATTTTTCAGTTCTGTGAAGAAATTCAATGGTAGTTTGATGGGGATAGCATTGATTTTGTAAATTTCTTTGGGCAGTATAGCCATTTTCACAATATTGATTCTTCCTAACCATGAACATGGAATGTTTCTCCATCTGTTTGTGTCCTGTCTTATTTCGTTGAGCAGTTGTTTGTAGTTTTCCTTAAAGAGGTCCCTTACATCCCTTGTGAGTTGTATTCCTAGGTATTTTATTTTCTTTGTAGCAATTGTGAATGGCAGTTCATTCTTAATTTGGTTCTCTTTAAGTCTGTTATTGGTGTATAGGAATGCTTGTGACTTTTGCACATTGATTTTATATCCTTAGACTGCTGAAGTTGCTTATCACTTGCAGGAGCTTTTGTGCTGAGGTGATGGGGTCTTCTAGGTATACTATCATGTCTTCTGCAAATAGAGAAAATTTGGCTTCCACCTTTCCTATTTGAATACATTTTATTTCTTTTTCTTGCCTGATTGCTCTGGCTAGAACTTCCAGTACTATGTTGAATAGAAGTGGTGAGAGAGGGCATCCTTGTCTAGTGCTGGATTTCAAAGGGAATGCTTCCAGTTTTTGCCCATTAAGTATGATATTGGCTGTTGGATGTCGTAAATAGCTTTATTACTTTGAGATATGTTCCATCAATACCACGTTTATTGAGGGTTTTTAGCATAAAGGGATGTTGAATTTTGTCAAATGCCTTCTCTGCATCAATTGAGATAATCATGTGGTTTTTGTTTTTGCTTCTGTTTATGTTGTGAATTACATTTATTGACTTGCATATGTTGAACCAGCCTTGCATCCCCGAGATGAATCCTACTTGATCATGATGGATAAGTTTTTTAATGTGCTGTTGCAATCGATTTGCCAGTATTTTAATGAAGATTTTTGCATCTATGTTCATCATGGATATTGGCCTGAAGTTTTCTTTCTTGTTGAGTCTCTGCCAGGTTTTGGTATCAGGATGATGTTGGTCTCATAAAATCCTTTGGGAAGGGTTCCTCTTTTGGATTATTTGAATAGTTTCAGAAGGAATGGTACCAGATCCTCTTGTGTGTCTGGTAGAATTCAGCTGAACCCATCTGGACCTGGGCTTTTTGTGTGGTAGGTCTTAATTGCTGCCTCAACTTCAGACCTTGTTATTGGTCTATTCATAGTTTAGGCTTCCTCCTGGTTTAGGCTTGGGAGGACACAGGCGTCAGGAATTTATCCATTTCTTCCTGATTTACTAGTTTATGTGCATAGAGTTGTTTGTAGTATTCTCTGATGATGGTTTGAATTTCTGTGGAATCTGTGGTGATTTCCCTTTATCGTTTTTATTGCATCTATTTGGTTGTTCTCTTTTCTTTTTATCAGTCTGGCTAGTGGTCTGTCTATTTTGTTGATCTTTTCAAAAACCAGCTCTTAGATTTATTGATTTTTGAAGGGTTTTCTTGTCTCTATCTCCTTCAGTTCTGCTCTGATCTTAGTTATTTCTTGTCTTCGGCTAGGTTTTGAGCTTTTTTGATCTTGCTCCTCTAGCTCTTTCAATTTTGACGATAGGGTGTCAATTTTGGATCTCTCCACTCTTCTCATGTGGGCACTTATTGCTATATATTTTCCTCTACAGACTGCTTTAAATGTGTCCCAGAGATTCTGGTACGTTGTGTCTTCATTCTCGTTGGTTTCAAATAACTTCTTTATTTCTTCCTTAATTTCATTGTTTATCCAATCAACATTTAAGAGCCACTTTTTCAGTTTCCATGAAGCTGTGCGGTTCTGAGTTATTTTCTGAATTCTGAGTTCCAACTTGATTGCACTATGGTCTGAGAGACTGTTATGATTTCCGTTGTTTTGCATTTGCTGAGGAGTGCTTTACTTCCAATTATGTGGTCAATTTTGGAATAGGTGTGATGTGGTGCTGAGAAGAATGTATATTCTGTGGATTTGGGGTGGAGAGTTCTGTAAATATCTATGAGGTTTGCTTGTTCCAGGTCTGAGTTCAAGTCCTGGATATCCTTCTTAATTTTCTTTTTCGGTGATCTGTCTGATATTGACAGTGGAGTGTTAATGTCAACCAGTATTATTGTGTGGGAGTCTAAGTCTCTTTGTAAGTCATTAAGAACTTGCCTTATATATCTGGGTGCTCCTACATTGGGTCCATATATATTTAGAATCGTTAGCTCTTCTTGTTGTATCGATCCTTTTACCATTATGTAATGACCTTCTTTGTCCCTTTTGATCTTTGTTGCTTTAAAGTCTATTTTATCAGAGATGAGAATTGCAACTCCTGCTTTTTTTTGCTCTCCATTTGCTTGGTAAATCTTCCTCCATTTTTTTATTTTGAGCCTTTGTGTATCTTTGCGTGTGAGGTGGGTTTCCTGGATACAGCACACCAATGGGTTTTGGTTTTTTATCCAATTTGCCAGTCTGTGTCTTTTGATTGGTGCATTTAGCCCATTTACATTCAGGGTTAATATTGTTATGTGTGAATTTGATACTGCCATTTTGATGCTAGCTGGCTGTTTTGCCCGTTGGTTCATGTACATTCTTCATTTTGTTGATGGTCTTTAGCATTTGGTATGCTTTTAGGATGGCTGGAACTGGTTGTTTCTTTCTATGTGTAGTGCCTCTTTCAGGAGCTCTTGTAAAGCAGGCCTAGTGGTGACAAAATCTCTGAGTACTTGCTTGTTCGTGAAGGATTTTATTTTTCCTTCACTTATGAAGCTCAGTTTGGCTGGATATGAAATTCTGGGTTGAAAACTCTTTTCTTTAAGGATGTTGAATATTGGCCCCCACTCTCTTCTGGCTTGTAGAGTCTCTGCCGAGAGATCTGCTGTGAGTCTGATGGGCTTCCCTTTGTGGGTGACCGACCTTTCTCTCTGGCTGCCCTTAGTATTTTCTCCTTCATTTCAACCCTGGTGAATCTGACGATTATGTGCCTTGGGGTTGCTCTTCTTGCGGAGTATCTTTGTGGTGTTCTCTATATTTCCTGGAGTTGAGTATTGACCTGTCTTGCTAGGTTGGGGAAAATTTGCCTGGATCATATCCTGAAGAATGTTTTCCAGCTTGGATTCATTCTCTTCATCACATTCTGGTACACCTATCAAACGTAGATTGGGTCTCTTCACATAGTCCCACATTTCTTGGAGATTTTGTTCATTCCTTTTCTACTTTTTCTTTAATCTTGGTTTCTCGTTTTATTTCATTGAGTTGATCTTCAACTTCTGATATTCTTTCTTCTGCTTGGTCAATTCGGCTGTTGAAACTTGTGCATGCTTCATGAAGTTCTCGTGTTGTGTTTTCAGCTCCTTCAATTCATTCATATTCCTCTCTAAGTTGTCCATTCTTGTTATCAATTCCTCGAATCTTTTTCAAATCTTTTTCAAGGTTCTTAGTTTCTTTGCACTGGTTTAGTAAATCTTCCTTTAGCTCACTGAAGTTTCTCATTATCCACTTTCTGAAGTCTGATTTCATCATTTCGTCACATTCATTCTCCTTCCAGCTTTGTTCCCTTGCTGGTGAGGAGTTTTGGTCCTTTTTTGGAGGTGAGGTGTTTTGGTTTCGGGTGCTTTCCTCCTTTTTGCGCTGGTTTCTTCCCATCTTTATGGATTTATCCGCCTGTCGTCTTAGTAGTTGCTGATTTTTCAATTGGGTCTCCGTGTGGATGCTGAGATTGTTGATGATGAAGTGTTTCTGTTACTTAGTTTTCCCTCTAATGCTCTATCCCCTCTGCTGTATGAGTGCTGAAGTCCACTCCAGGCCCTGCTTGTCTGGGGTATACCTGCAGTGGCTGCGAAACAGTGAGGGATGATACCAGTTTCTTCTTCTGCTGTCCTTGTTCCAGAATAATGCCAGCCAAATATCAGTCTGATTAGTCCTTTTCTGGGGTGACTCCTTGGATATACAGGGGTCAGGGAGCTGCTTGAGGAGACAGTCTGTGCTTTATATGAGCTCCAGTGCTGAGCTGTGAGCTCCGTTGTTCATTCAGTGTTGTTGGGAAGTTGTTTATGTCTGCTGCAATAGAACTCATAAAACACCATATTTCCCCCCCCTTAGATGCTCTGTCTCAGGGAGTTGGGGCTTTCTTTTTTAGTATCTTTTGCACTGTCCTGCCCCACTAGGCGGCAGTCTATTCACTATTTGCCTGCCGAGGCTCTGACCGGCTAGCGCGGGTCTGCCCTGTTTCTGCTGGGCTCCCTCTGCTGTGTAGCGCTCCCGGCTCCTGGGAGACTCTCTGTTATTGCAGGTTGCCTTGGCAATGGCGGGCTGCGTCAGTCCTGGGCGGTACTTCAGTGGGAGTGGACTGCGTCAGCAATGGTGGACGCCCCTCCCTCACCAGGCTGCACTGTCCTAGATGCTGGCAGCACAACTCTCAGTCCCAAGCACCTCCAGTCGCCGCCCTGCTTGTCCCCATGAGCGTCGGACCCGCGGAGCCCGATCACCCAGCTCCCTGCCTCAGAGTCCGTCCTCTCTCTCTCTCTCTTTCTCTCCCCAAGCTGAAAGGTCAACTCTCTCACTGGCGCCCCAGTAGCCTGCCGATAGGGCACTGGGATCCATGTGATCTCCTGTGCCGCTGCCTACTACCTCGGCTCAGATCATGCTTCCCAGGAAACTCCTGGTTTGGCTCATTGTCCAAGTCCCGTTCAATCAGATGAACATGCCAATCTGCCCTTCCAAATTTCAGATTGCCGGTTTAACAGGGCACCCAGACCAGTGAGTTCCACACCAGGTCCTGCCGTGGCGCCGGCTGAAGAGGCGGCGGGATCTGGCTTCATTAGCCGGGTGTGCTACCGTCCCGTGTCTCTCACACACCTGGGACTTTCAACGCTCTGTCGGCATAAAAGGAACATCCGAGAATGCGGCTAGGACTCACCCTCTGCGCCTACACTGAGAGCTGCAATCCTGAGTCGCCTCTACGACGCCATCTTGCCTCCTCCCCCCCCAGAAACTTTTAATGAGAGAAGTAGAAGGATGGAAAGACGATAGTTACATATATATATATATATATATATATATATATATATATATAAATTACTCTATTTTAGCACTGTCAAGACAGCAGCATGGGCGATTTGTAAGTCACATCTCAGCACTGGCATGATAGCAGCACAGGCGATTTGCAAGTCAAATCTGGAAGTTGTTCTAATCTAATGTCTGTGTTCCTCTGCTCCTTTATTGTATCAGCTTACATAACTAATTTATGTACTTATCTTTGGGTCAGTCAGTAAATAGGGAAGATCTGTTTCATAAGTGCCCTGGCCTTGATTGTTTCTTGGGCACTGGGATTTGGCTAGACTCTCAGCCTCTAAGATATTATTTTGAAACGCCAAGATCTCTTAGCCCTTTAGAACAGTTAATGGACTGTTCATGGGCTCACAGATCCTTCCCTGCCCACTTCCCCACCCCAAACACCCTTTACAAGCAAGCTTTTTTACAAAACAGGACTTCTACAAAACAGGACTTATACATCATAATCTTACACTTGTCCACATGTGTGTATTATTTAATGAGGTTTTGAGTTAGTGACCATATGAAATTGACTTCTGGAGATCTTCCAAGATGGCGTCTTAGAGGTGACTCAGTATTGCAGCTCTCAGTGAAGGCGCAGAGGGTGAGTTCTAGCAGGATTCTCGGATGGACCTTTTTTGCCTACAGAATGTTGAAAGTCCTAGGTGTGGGAGAGACACGGGATTCCAGCATAGCCGGCTTGCACGGCCGCTTCTGCCGGCGCCACAGTACAGTGGCACTGGGCACAAAACTCTCTGGTCTGGGTGTCCTGTTAAACCAGCAATATGAGATTTGGAAGGGCAGATTGGCATGTCCATCTGATTGAACGGGACTTGGACAATGAGCCAGACCAGGAAATTTCTGGGAAGCGTGATCTGAGCCTGTGCATTGGGAAGCAGCACGGGAGATCTCACAGATCCCAGTGCCCTATATTGTCAGGATACTGCTAGCTCATATTTTCTTAGGAGACAGAATTTTATCCTTCTGTTCCTATATATTTGAAATGAGATGACTGATGTCTATGTCCTGTGAATCAAGTAAGTTTCTTCTGCTTCTCTCATCCCTCTCTCTGTCTCTGTCTCTGTCTCTCTCTCTCTCTGTCTCTCTCTCTGTCTCTCTCTGTCTCTTCTCTCTCTGTCTCTCT